>JASSUY010015615.1:27972-39434 GCA_032466535.1 Forpus xanthops | reverse complement strand
GGGGGCACGGCCCCGGGACCGGGCACCCACGGGAACGCAGCGCAGGCGCCTGGGAACGGCCCGGGGGGAGGAGACACGGCCTGGGGCGGGGGGGGTGCAGGGGGACCGGGACCGGCCCTGAGGGGGAACCCCTCCGGTGGAGACCCCAAAACCCCTCCCCGCCCCATGGAACCCATCGCGGTTGTCATCCCCTTCACCTCCACGCGATCTTTCCCGTGGGAATCCCCTCCCTTCCAGGGACCTCTCCCCACACGGATCCCCTTTCTAGACCCGGGGCAGGGCGCGCACCACCGCCGGGCTTCCTGCAGCGCCGGCCCCATCCCACCCCATCGTCACTCCCACCCCACCTGCCCACATCGCCTTCCTCTGGGCCGACGCTGAGGGCGGAGGAGCAGAAGCAATTACCGCTCCTGATGAGGCTCCTGTGGCTGTGGGAAACGCGACAGGAAAAATGTGAGGGCCACGTTCTCAAGTGGCCCCAGCGCGGGTTTGCAAACCTCCCCCCTGGGCAAAGGAGCTTCTGGGGGTGTCTGGACCGGGTGGTCCTCTGCTACCTCCATGCGCTGACTACCAAGAGACCCCTCCTCTCAACACAAGGGTATGAGGGTCCCTTGTCATCATTACACCTTCCCCTGGCTGGGAGAGGCCCAAGCTTCTGCTACGGTCAAACTCACAGCATTGAGTTTGATGAGGTGCCTCTTCACAAGGATGGGTCTGATGCCATTCGAGATGTACGTGTGAAAGGAGTGATGTGCAAATGGATTGAAGAAGATACAGATCAGGATATTCTGCATGGTGATGAAAGCTGTGCGGTGCTGTGAACCATAAGAAACTCTTCCTCACTGCATTTTCCCTTTTCCCTGCATCCAGATGGAGCTGTGTGCATCCTGGCTTCTGAGCACATGGGAAGCCGAGTTTGATGTCACTCATGGATTCTTGAGGACAGGATAAGCCAAGGATGTCCAAATCCTTCTCAAGGATTCTAATTTGAAGCATGGATTAAAACACTGCCTCTGATTTACAAAGATCTAATGCCATAAGCAGTCCCTAAGGAAAGCTTCAAACTGAAAGAGGAATAACACAGCTTGGAAAACTCTGGTTTTGTTCCATGATAAGTAGCAAGGTTCATCTGGGGAGTGCCTTTTTCTTCCCCATTCAGGATCCTGATTCACACATCCTCTGCTCCTGCCTGAGAACAGCAGCGGGTTTATTCCCAGGGAAGGGAAACCATTTCCCCCAGATTGGGATTGTATCCTGTGCCCTCCACAGAGCATTCATTGTGTAAGAAATCACCTGTAAGGAAGCAAATGATGTTTCTTAGGGCAAAGATCTACCTGGCATGTGGCTGGGAACCTGCTAAAGCCATTCCAGACATTCGCTCTTCCAGGGCCATCCCAGCTGTGAAAGCTGCAGAGCTTGGCTCCCAGTGCAAATAAATGCAGTATCCTCTGTCCACAGCGGACGCTTCGGCTCACAAGTGATGGAGATGTGGCAGGGTCGCTATCCGCAGCTGCCTCTGCAGGCGTTCAGGGCTGACACCAGTGGAAGCTCTTTTAGGCCAAGGGTTAAGGTAATCTGGGAAAAAATCCCTAATTACCATTGGCAGGAAAGTTCCCGTTTCATTTGGATGCAGGGAGTCCCCTTCGCAGCTGCTGTTACAGCAGTTGAAGCATGACAAGGCCTATTAGCTAAACCTCTCTTTTCTGTTTGCCAAGAAATAAATCCCTCTTTACCGAAGCCAAACATGTTCCAGGTCCAGCTCTCAGCTGGTATGAATCAGTGCAGCTCCATTGAATCCAAGGAAGTGTGGCAGGACACCCTGCCTGGGCTCCCTGCCCTGTTCCAACAGGGGATGTCAGTGAGTTTGAGCTGGATTAAAACTAATGTTCCTTGGAAAACGAGGAGAATCCCAGAAAATAATATGTGGGAGAAAAGCTTTTAAGGGATGGCTTCGTTCCACCTCTGCTGCAGTGAGTGGCTGGGTTTGACAGTCAGGATGTGCTTGATGTGCTTGGCCTGTTCTGACAAGCAGGAAGAGCGAGGCACAGCCCTGGAGCTGCGGCTCCTGCTCTGGTTTGCTTCTTTGCTGAGCTCAGAGCAAGGCGTTCAGCTCCGGGGCTGCACTGCTTTGCCTTATGTGCCTGCAGACCTCCCAGCAGAGGTTGGAACTGACTTGCTGCCATGGGCAAGGTGAGGAGCGCCCATGGGCAGAGGCCCCTTGCCCTGTCCCCTGCCAGGTGATGCGCTGGGGATGCCTCTGGGTAAGCAGCACGGGCAGGGCAGGCCCAGGCTCGGCTGGAGGCCCTTGGGTGAGCTGATGTGTCACCGCCAGCAAAGAGGCAGGCGAGGGAACAGGAGGAAAGGTGAAGGGCAGAGCTGGGAGCTGTGCTCTCTAGGCAGGGGCAGGTCCAGGCAGGCGCCCTCAGCATCCCCACTGCTGTTGAGTCAGAGGCATTGGCTTGCCCAAGATGATGGCTCAGCCTCTGCTTCAGATGCACGATCCATCCCCGGGAGGTGCAGTGAGCCTTGGGCTTTGCTGGTGCCCTCATTCCCTGGCTCCGTGGTCCCTCCTCCAGCCTCCCTTAACCCCAGCACCCAGCCACAGTGGGTGAACGTCTGCCTAAGAGCTCATCTCCATCTCCCCTCTGGCAAGTTAAAGCCATTCCCCTTGTCCTGTCCCTACAGGCCCTTGTGAGATTTGTGTCTTTGCCCTGATGTATGCCAAGGAGGAGTGGGAAGAACTCATCCCTCTGCCAGGAGCCTCCAAGGTGTAAATACCCATATGTACATATATGGCTCTGGCTGGTGCCTGGGAACGCTGCTCCCCTCCACGGCTCCATGGGATGTGGATGGTGGGATTGGGATGATAACCCATCAATCACTTCAATCACTCTGGGGACAGGCAGGAAGAGGTGGATGGAGTGGCCATGCATCAGCCTCTGCCCACAAAGAGCTCCTTGGTACCCTCTGCTGCTCACGCTCCCACAATCCCGGACTTCCTGTACCACTGCTCCGCACACCGATGACTCAGTGATGGTTCCTCGTGAAACCTGAGGTGGAGAAACATAAATCCTTCCTTTCAGCTGTGTGTTAGTGGCAGGGGAGGCTGCTTACCCCCTTTAACCTAAAGTAAAAAGGAGCATCCCTGCCTTCCCTGGCCCTGGACAGGGGATGTGGGAGCCCTTTCGTCTGGGATTGGGCCTTGGCCTTCAGTAGCACCCCCAGGTTTGCTGCTGGAGCCAGGGTTTCAGTACAGGGTTGTTTGGAGACAATGTGCAACCAAACAGGACTCGGTTACATGCACAGAAACATGCCCAACAAGAGAATCCTCCCTTGGCTTCCTATTCCCAAACCCAAGGAGGGAATGGGAGGAGAGGTGGCAGCATCAGTGGGCTCAGGTCTGTGGCTCCCACCTTCCCAGTGCTGGAGCTGTCCTGGGCTGGATCCAGTCTCACATCCGTCAGGTACAGCATCCCTCATGCCCACTCCAGGGACCAGAAGTATGTTAAAAGTGGGAGTAATCGCATAACAGGAGGGTAAAAGAGAATTCAGCTGTTTATCCCCTTCCTCTTCATGGTGATACAGAGAAGATGGAAAACCACAAAGTCCTGCAAGCACTTTTTCAAACAAAAAACCCCAAACCATCTTATTTTCTGGTCAAACTTTCAAAGGTTCAAGGTGCTGAAGCCACTCAAAGCTAACGCTGGTGAACAGTGCAAAAGTGCTGGTGGAAAGGGAGGAGATGGAGAGCTCCTCCAACGTGCACATCAGCCATCTCCATTGCGATGGACCCGAAGTGCTGTGAGTGCTCCCTGCGTGGCTTCTGCAGCTGCATGTTCTCCACATCTCAGACACCAGGAGCCGGGGCAGCCCCACGTAACCTGCAGGAACAGAACCTGTGCTCCCCATGCTGGGATCCTTCATGGATACCCATGGAGCCCATCCGGTCCCACCACCACTTCCTGCTCTTAGGGGCAGCTCTCACCGCTCGATGATGCTGTTGTTGAGCCGGAGATCACAAGTCACTGACCTCATCTGCTCCAGGAGCTCCTGCATCCTGCCAGGGACACAACCATCCCTTACCCGGAGCCGCTCAGCCCCTCATTCCCTATGGGAGCAGCTCCGGCAGCGGGAGCACCCCATGGTCATAGAGCGGGGATCACAGGACCTCAACTCACCTTAAAGCCATGTCCTGGTGTGTGTGGCTCGCAGGGACAGGGGAAGGAGCAGGAGGAACCGGGGCCAAATTCTGCTGCTCAGGCTGGAGAAACCTGTCCTGAGCCTGCGGAAAGGCAGAGGCTCAGCAGCCCCCAGGCAGTGGGTCTGAGCCCAGGGCTGCAGTGCTGCACCCCTGTCAGGCGGTCCTCAGGACCAGCAGTGCCACTGCCAAAGCTCTTCCCATCCCTTGCTCAAAGAGGGAAGGTGTCCAGTGCGGATCCCCCCCAAAGCACCGCAGCAAGCTGTTCAGGGCACTCGGGTGCTCCCTGCTCAACACAACACGTGCTCATGTGCAGGGTGGGCAGTGGGTGAAGCGGGGGGGCCTGTGCAGCAGTGCCCCTGGCTGGGACCCCTATGGGCACCTACGCTCTGCAGGCAGTCCTGGCACTGCATCATCTCCATGCTGCAGGCACTGATGCGGCTGCTGAGCTGCTGCAGATGCTTCTTTATCTCACAGACTTTCCTAGAAACAACAATAGAATTCCCAGTCAGTGTTCATCGGCAGTGTGGATCCTTACCATGGAATCATGGAATGCTGTGGGCTGGAAGGGACCTTAAAGCTCATCCAGTTCCACCTCTGCCATGGGCAGGGACACCTTCCACTGGAGCAGAGTGCTCCAAGCCCTGTGTCCAACCTGGCCTTGAGCACTGCAGGGATGGAGCAGCCACAGCTCCTCTGGGCACCCTGTGCCAGCGCTCAGCACCCTCACACTGAGTGATTCTATTTCTTTAATATATTGTGTTTCTATTGGATTTCAGTGTGGTTGAATTCAATGTACTGCTTTCTGCAAACCTTTGCTGGATCGAAGTTAAAACCCCAAAGGAAAGCAAATGAGTCACAACAGGGCTGCAAGTGCAGCTACAGCTCTGCTCATAGGCACCATGGGCCAGGTCATCCAAACAACAGGAACAGCAAAGTCATTAGGGAGAGTGGGAAAGGGACCTGATCCTGTCGGACATCAGCGGGATCGGGGTCGGCTGCAGCAAAGGAGCTTTGGTTTGGAGCAATGAAGGACAGACTCCTTCAGGTGCATGGTCCCACCTCCAGCCCCGCGCCAACCGCATCCACACCACATCCCTGGGGTCAGCGGGAGCAAACCCAACCGGGACAATTCAAACTGGAGTAAACCAGAAGCAGCCAGGGGTGACTCCCGGTGCCTGCCTGCGAGGACAGACCCAGGGACAGACACACTCCGGTGACACAGGGGCAGGGCAGACGCTGCCCTCTCCTTCCAGGGCATTCCTGAGCAACGGGGGCAAATTCCACCCTCAATTTCCCCCCTGGTAAATTCCTAGTAAATGGCTGTTCCATGCCAGAGATAGGGAAAAATCCTGGGTTTAATCCTGAAGCATTGCAGAAAACCCTCCTCCTTACACACACAGCGGCAGCCCAGGGAAACGGATGCTCTTCTAAATGCAATAGAAATGCAATGTCTGGGACATGCCCTTCCCCTGCCTGCTGGTGGCTGCCATAGGCAGAGCACTGTGCTCAATCACTGCGAGGCAGTTTGCATCATTCCCCAAGCGCCCTTTAACAGAAGGTCATTCCTCCCAAGTAGATCTCTGTCTCGATGGCAAGTTTGACCTGATAGAACACCCTCTCCCCATCAGAGTGAAGAAACCAGGGGCTTAGCCTCAGCTGCAAGTTTAGGGGGCTTTTAAAATCACTCCATTAAAACAACAGGGCAGGAATACATGGCATGGGATAAGGACCAGGCTCCTATTACCCACTGAGGAGTCCTTCCGCAGCCGATACAAACATCATCTCCATCTCAGTGCTCCATTGATAGGAGCACTCTGGAAGCCCTGGGCTTTGTGGGCAGTACTTAATGCAATATTCCTGCTCCCATCCCCACCGTGTCCAAAAAGCAGAGCCCCAAAACCTCAGGAGAGAGCTGGGGCTTATACCTCATGCTGCTGCCATGGAGGGCCAGGGCCTCCTTGTACCGCTCCACACAATCATCCTGGAAAATCAACAGCACCTTCCTGGCCAGATGTCCTAAATTCACCCTAAGAGCAGAAAAAAGAGTGGGAGAACACTGTTGTTTCCTCACGTATGCACATGAACATCACAATTCACAGGGCAGGAGACCTAAAGATGGCTCCTGAATGGAGAAAGGGGGACTGGATGCTCACTGATGGATTTTGATGTACCTGTATAGAACCATAGAACGGTTTGGGTTGGAGGGGACCTTAAAGACCGATCTACATGTGATCCATTCTATATCTAATCTGTATCTACATCTCATCTCCACCCCGAGGGCACTTCTGAGGAACCTCTGCCTTGGACTTCCAGGCAAATGCCCAAGTAGAGATTGAGGATTTAATTAAGCTCAAGGAGCTGCCTGCTCAGTTCCCCCAGCCCTGGTATCTACTGAAGTGTGCAGCTGAGTTCTGGGTTGTGGTAAATTTGCCTGATTTCAAATGGAAACTAAAAGGAGGATTTGTCAAGGTACAAACGCCATCAGACACTTGACTGCCGCTGGAAGGGAAGCGGATACGAAAGCAGGACACTTCCTAAATCAGCACCTCAGCAAATAGATGGCCACTGAGCCCTGTGTGAGCAATAGTCTGAAACGTGCTTATCCCCACATCCCAATGCAGGCAGTTGGTCCCACAACATCACTCTGACCCGAGGTCTGGGGGTTTGCATTGATGAACCACCACTAGAACAAGTCCCTCTCAGTGTTAGTGACCCCCGAGCATTTTACATCCCATTGGGATTCAATCAGAACCCCCCCAGTCTGCCTGGCCACAGTATGGGGCAGGTCCTAAAAGGGGGAGAGGGTTGGGACTTACTTATCCAGCTTGTGTATTTGCTCCTCGTTGTAGCCCAGCCCTGGGGAGGGAAGGCAGCATCGGTGAGCACACACTTTCCTCCCACCACCCAATAAATGAGCATCTTTACACCACAGAGATCACAAAGGACTCCGTTCCCGCCCGGCTCAGCACGGGGATGTTCCTGCACCCCGAGGACTTACGTGGGCTTGTCCTGTCCTTCCTGAACTGCCTGTAGATGAGCTGCATCTTCTCCAGGCAGCACTCCATCCGCTGGATGCTGGAAGAGGGACAGGGAAGGAGGAGTGAGGGCCCGGGAGAGGGTGAAAATAGCACCTGGGGGAGCCCACTCGGCCCCCCAGGTGACACAATGCGCATGCACAGGGCTGTTAGAAGGTGTTTGCAACGGGGCTGCGCATGGAGCGATGTCTTTGGCAGGGATCCGGGCACGCTGGTGCCACGAACCTCTTGTCTTCATGCAATTCCTGCCCGTGCTTCAGCAGCGCAGCCAAAACCCCATCCAGAGCCCCTTGGAAGTCAAAGATGTGAGAGCACTGAGGGAGCTCCTCAGCCACCTGCGGAGGAGATGGGGAGGTTGTGGCTCTGGATGCTCAGCCCCACACGGAGCTCAGCCCCTGCACACAGCTCACCCTCTGCAGCCTTGTCTTCACCGTGGCCACATCCTTCCGAGCCGGCAGCCCGCTGCCTGCAGGAGCAGCCTCGTACCTGCAGACAAGGAAGGACATTAAGCAGGATATAAGGCACAGGCACAGTCCTGCGGTGGAGGCAGCATCCAAGTCCCTGGCGTGGTTTGTGGGGGCAAATAACTGCGTCCAGGGCAGCAGATCCGAGCCACAAGTGTGGATCCAGTGAAAACTCACGCTGTTGAGCCCAATTTGCTCCCAAATCGTTCACTTCATCCCCACTGGCCTTGCACCAGCGCAGATGTGGAGCGTTTTGTGCCTCCCTGCAGCTGGCATGAGAGCAGAGCACTGAGCAGTGCTGGCTAAGCAGAAACACGCTGCTCCAGCCCGTGTTGGGAGGGACGGATAAGCAGCAGCATCCAGCTGCAGCATCAGTGCTCTTGGCACTCCAGCCCTGCGTTATCCCGCTGAAGTCAATGGGAACCATGTGTTCCTATCTTTTTAGATGAGATGGAAATTAAGAGGCTTGCTAAATGGAAAGGAATAGAAGATCATCAACCCAGCAGCAAAGAATGTTCTACTGCAACGAGAGTGGAATGCAAAACAGCCGTGGGATAGCGTAGAGAAGGGGTTCAGCTTTTCCTGGGGCAGCACAGCTGGGAATGGGTGTCCAGGACAGCCTGGGCTCCCCTTGCACTCAGCCCCATCAGTGGAGCCTCCTGAATGGCATCTTTGAGAGTGCCATAGCTCATCTGCAGCAGCCACGGCGCAGCGCCTGCATCCCTGCACCTGCAAAGCCACACTTACAGCATGGGGGTCTTCACCTCGGTGAGCTGCAGGCAGGAGAGCACTGAGAGAGCTCCGTTCCTCTGCTCCAGCACCCGCACGCACTCCATTTTCAGGTTCCCACTGCCGAGAGAGAACAGAGCCCATCCAACACGTGCTTCCCATCTGCCGGGGGAGCCGCACGGGGTTAGGATGGAGCTGGTGCCTCCTCATGGGCAAAAGGAGGGGTGGATGCACATGAAACTGGGTGCAGGTCCTGGGCAGGGGGTCTCTGTCCTGTCTTGTACAAGAAGCTCCTACCCCAGAGGGAACGGGTGGGACAGTGAAAACACACATAGAACCGCGGCGTGGTTTGGGTTGGGAGGGACCTTAAAGCTCCTCCAGTTCCACCCCCTGCACTGCTGGGAACAGGCTGGAAAACCAGGAGTGGTTTCAATCCCATCGATGCGCTGGGAAGGGCCTCGTTCCCCCCTTCCCACCCGCTCCCACGCGGGCCCCAGCACTCACATCACCCAATGGAGGGCCCTGACCAGCAGCTCCCGGCAGCGCCGCAGGGCACGGGCGATGCGCAGGGTCTGGTGCACAGCACCCACCGCGCTCTGCAAGGCAATGGGCACTGCCTCCATCCACAGCCCTGCGGCCGGGGCTCCCCGGGGCGCAGGGACCCCCCTTACCTTGGCTGCTCTGCAGTCGGCCACCACGTCCACCCTGGGGAGCAGCTTGGGGAACTCGAGGGTCGCTGGGGAGATGTGGTCAAAGGCCTTTGTGGATGGAGCCCGGAGCCCCAGGGGCATCGCATCCCCCTAAAGAGAACCCTGGAGCCCCTCGGGGGTTCAGGCATGGGAGCAGCCACAATGCTGCTCAGTGCGGGCCCCAGAGATGCTTTAGACACAGGGGCAAACGCAGGAGTCGCCTGCAAAGCCCCATGTGGTGGGTGGCAATGGAGCAACAGCCCACGGCATCGCAAAACTCACCCTGAACCCCCTAATCCTGCATCCCTAATCCGGCATCAAACCCCTCTACCTCCTGCTGTGCGTTGGAGATCTGATTGTAATACGTATACATAATGTATATACATAATACCCTTAGTGGATATAAAGATAATAACTTCAGCAAATCTCACCCACCCTGCGTGCCCTGCTCCAGCTCCAAGCCGCCGGTACTCACGGTCTCTGTATGTGACCCCTATCACGTCCTGCGGCTGCTCGGCGGTGCTCAGCAGGATCAGAGGGTTGTGCTCTGTGGTTCTGCAGAGGTCCTGAGCTTGCAGATTGGGGTCCAGCGCGTACTGATGCCCTTCGAAGAAGTACTGCTGGTGGTGAGGGGCGATGTACGTTTGTTTGAAGACAGCATCCAGGAACTTGGTGGTACTGAAAGGGAGGAGAAACGAAAGGATGGGGAAAAGCAATGAGGGGAGCGCTCTGATTTCTGCCCCTTCAAGAGCCACTGCCCTCTTCTTGTACCAAAGGGCAGAGGAGCCCCTTGGACATCTTCCCTGGGGCTCTCTGTGCACCAACAGCTCTATTAGTGCTCGAGCCTGGTTTGGTTTAACGTGGTTGAGCTGTGGGTGCTCCCCAGGTTCACCCACAAAGCGGGGGCTGAGGCTCCTGAATCAGCTTTTAACCAACCCTTGGCTTACGTGTTGTAGGAGTGGATGTAGACGCGGTGGGAGGCCGCCTGCGGCAGGCAGAAGATGTCCACCACCATCCTGGTCAAGATGTCATTGGTCTCTGCGAAAAACTGGCTGAATCCCCAGCACTTCTTCTGATCCACCTCCAGGATGTTGGCCAGAATGGGAACCAACCGCTCCTTCAGCCCCCTGCACAAGAGACGGCTGCACATGACCCCGGGCCGTGAACGTGGGCAGCGTGGCACTGGGGAGAGATGCTGAGCTCTGACCGCTGCTCCCCTGCCCCGCGGCCCTTTGCCCTGCCTGTGGAGCGCCCATGGGCAGGCAGGGAGCTGCCTGTTCCCCGGTTGGACCCCGAGCCGCGGTGCCAGGACACAGCACCCCGGCAGGATCCGAGCGGGGCACTCACGTGGAGAGGCGGCAGGTGAGGGGCAGCTCATAGCTCCACTCGATGCTCCCATTCTCCTGCCCCTGCAGCCCCGCAATGGCTCCAGGAGGCTTCTCGGAGGTGATTTTGTACCTGTTGAAGGGAACTGCCTGCAGCTGAAGGGAGCCGACGATGCCGTTTGGGCACTGAGGCCCTTGGGCTCAGCACAGAGGGAAAGGGCAGAGATGGATGGGCTGGGGAGGACATGGGAAGAACATCCACAGGGGAACCGTTGGACTTGATGGTCCTTCCCAGCCTGGTTCACCTATGAACCTGCTCTAGTGGGAGGTGTCCCTGCCCATGCAGGGGGTGGAGGTGGATGAGCTTTAAGGTCTTTTCCACCCCCAAACCAGTCTGGGATTCTGTGGTTCTCTTCCAGCTCCAAAGTCATGAGAATGATGTTTGAGGGTGAATGTGACAAATGGGGCACGGGTCCTTTCCCCTGCCCACACGTCAGGCTCTATGGGCTTAAATGAACAGTGAACCACGGCACAGGGACCCGCGGTGCTGCTGGCGTGCACCGAGCCACAGCCGCACCATCCTGCAGCGCCAGGCTCACCAGCCACAGCCCCAGCTCCCGCAGCGCAGCGCCTGATGCCCCGAGCCCGAGGCGGTACCCACATGGCCTCCTTGTTCCAGCGCGAGCCCCCGAAGGGGACGAAGGGGAGGCTGCCGGTGGCAGCGTGGTAGAGGGTGACACCGATGCTCCAGAGGTCGACGGTGACGCCGTAAACCTTCTGCTGTGGCTTGCGCAGCACCGCGCGCTCGTACATGTCCGGGTGCTGCAGGGGACGTGGAGATGGGGCTGAGGCAGAAGCTCTTCCTGTGAGGGCACTGAGGCACTGGCACAGGGCACCAGAGGAGCTGGGGCTGCCCCATCCCTGCTCTCACCAGGTACTCCTCTGCCCCATCCCTGCTCTCACCAGGTACTCCTCTGCCCCATCCCTGCTCTCACCAGGTACTCCTCTGCCCCATCCCT
>JASSUY010015615.1:0-25188 GCA_032466535.1 Forpus xanthops | reverse complement strand
TGCTCCGAGGGCTGCGGAGTGCTCCGAGGGCTGCACGGTGCTCCGAGGCGCTCACCCCCCGCCGTGCTGAGCCTCGGGACCTGCAGGAGGGTTGTGCCGGGCGGGGGTGGGTGTGCGCCTGAAGGCCCCGTCTATACAAAGGTCCATGACCGTCAGCGAAACATCGCTTCGACTGAAGCCGCTCTGCGGCTCCGCTGGCAGGAAGAGGAAGGCACAGGGAGACTTCCTGAAGTCATTTCCAGCCCTCTTTGCTGCTCCTGGGTCCGAGAGCGGCGGCACTGATCGCCCCCGCCCTGGGGTGGGTGAAGGCTGCCGGGCTGCGGTACCACATCCCTCCCTCTCCAGGCAAGCCCCTGGATTTGAGATGCTGAAGAGCTCATTTCGCACCTTGGGCACCACCGACACTGCAGATGGGAGCAGTTAACACAAAGGAAGGGGCGAAAGTGAAACCTCGGGGGGGGGGGGGGGAATTCCAACTGCCAACTCCGCTCTACAGTGAAAAGAAACTGAAACCACGGGGATCTAAAAGGCAGAACCCCCCCCAGATTTGGGTGTTCTCTGAGACTTCTGAGGTGCTTCAGCTCGGGACAGGGTTGGGGCTACTGAGGGGGAAGGGCAGATGGGAGGAGAATGATTAAAACAGTGGAGAACACCCCAAAAAGGCTGTTCTCAGGTGGCGCTCTGAATCCTTCACACAGCTCCTGAAAGGGAACAACGTACATCGATGCTGGGAGCCCTCGCACATCCCCGTCCCCCGCACTCCCAATGGGTGCGGAGTCCCGTACCTTAGCACCGGCAGTGCCCACGGGGGTGAACCCCACCGGGGACGCGAGCGCCCGGGGGGCAGAACCACGGCCCCGGCCCCAAGCCCGTGATAGAGCGATTGCTCCAGCTGGTGGCAGCAAAGCCGAAGGGATAAAGAGCATCGGCACCGCTGCTCCGTCCCTGCCCCATCCCTGCAGTGCTCAAGGCCAGGCTGGACGGGGCTGCTCCAGCCGAAGGTGTCCCTGCCCGTGCCGGGGGGGACCTGGAGGAGCTTTAAGGTCCCTTCAACCCAAACCACTCTGGGGTGATGCTCACCAGCGCCGGTTGCCGTTCAAATAACCCTGAGGACTCCCCAGGCTGAGGAAGGCTCCTGCAGATCCTCCTCATCCTCCCTCCCATTCCACCTGCAGCCGGGCCCCGGCTCTCGCTCCGCACATCACGTACCAGCACCCACAGGTCAGGATTTCCACCATACCCAAAACATTTATTTCTCCAAAACTATTGCTAATGACAATGGATACACTGCGTTGCCCCAGGATGGGTTTAACACTTCCAACACGTTTACTCCTAATACTGTACAATACTGTACCAAAAGGAAAACCAAAAAGGGATGTACCTCCATATTGTACAGAGTTCTATATACAAAGTACAACTTTACACAGTTTAATATATACACCATATATATATTGGTGTAGAAGACATGAAACAATGGAAACCGTTTTAGCAAGAACATTCCATCCCACCATTAGACAACTGCTAATAAAGCCCTAAGCCCAATGACCGCCGGCCCTTGGGCTCAGACCAACAGAGCACACACACATTTCTCCCCTTTGCCACCCAAATTCCCTACGTTCCAGCAGACCCAGGACACCACCACGCTCCTGTGGAAGACATCAGAGGTGGCTTGCACGAGCTGCCCTCGGCTGGCTACATGGAGCTGGGCTTGAGGAACCTGCTGCTCTCAGTATTGCTCCAGCACTTTGGCACTCCGAGTCCATCCCATTGGACTTCAGCCATTCCAAGTCCAACACTAGGCTGGTGAAGTCCCCGTCCGCAGTAAGGTTACTCCAGTGCCTTGGAAAGGAAGGGTCTGTCTCTTGTTCCCATTGCAAACTGCTAAGTATTTACCCTGTACGAAGCTTGGTGTATCAAGTATTAGGAGAGCAGGGAGCTGCCTCCCTCTCCACCTTCACCCCTTTTTGGCCCGTGGTTGACCACCACCCCTCTTGTCTCAAACTACGTTATAGGAAGCACAAAATAGAACAGGAAAAAAAAAAAACAGACTAAAAAGGAAACCTTGCGTTTTCCAGGTCTTGAATTGCAGTTTTGGCATCTCCAGATCCACCAAAATCAGACTCCCAAAAGCAATCCTGGAAAAGAATTCATGTGCCTTCTGGTGGGCACAAGGCAGCGGGTCAAGTAGGTTCATTTTCAAGTACCAGGTTGTCACACGCAGACAGAGACAAGCAGAAAGCTGATCCAAAGAGAGGATTCTCTTCCAAAGTGATGCGTTAAGCTCAAACCCCAAAGTTCAGTCTGGAGCACCAGTGAGGACTTGGCCTTCTTCCATACAGGGAGCAGTATTCATCCCAGAGAGAACACCGCTCCCTCCCATGAAGGCCTCCAGCACTACCAGTCTGCTAAGGAGGCAGCTTCATGTCTATAACCACGCTAGTGAGATGTTTGCCAAGGCCAAGGGACTAACATGAAGCCTGGATCTCCAAATACATCAAGCCCCAAGCTGTCAGACCCATTCTGTTCATGCTCCTTAGTGATGGAAGTGCCCAAATGCTTCACTTTTCCTTTGGTTCTTTGTTTTAAAGCAGTTCTCCCACCTTGCAGCTCACAGACCCGTGAGTTAATGCAGTCAGGGTTTGACCCTGCCCAGTTCAGGTACCCCTGGCCTGCCCCACTGCAGCACCCCACATCCTGAACCCCAAGGGGCAACAGGCAGATTGGGGCCCAACACTTCAATGTCTTCCCAAGTTGAACAGATTGTCTCAAGGGCAGTTTTCCATCACTACCATTGCCTTACTATGGAGCTACACCCTGCTGAGAGCATCATCTCCTTTACCTCTTCCCTCAATATGGATTTGATCAGGCAACAGAGCATCCACATCCAGGTACACCTATAGAAGGGGGCTGAAGTGCTCACCAGAGACATTTATTTCAATTGAAGAACATCTCTTGACTGAATTTGAGGGTTTGACACAGAAGAAGAGAAATAAGGCAGCAAACTCCATCTGCAACGACCTCTTTTTGTCTTACAATATTGCTAGAGCTCTTCCAAACACGGAGGCAAATGGTGAGGTGGGAATCACGACAGATGGAATTCCTTGCCCAGCTCTGAAGGGTTTTGATTCGGTAAATAAATGAGAACTCGGTTATCTTAACCTACTTTTGTGCAAGAACAATCTTGCCTTAAAAAATAAATCAACAAAGAAATCAACATAAAACTCCCAAACCCAACACATGAGGTATTCATCACAGGAAACCCAAAGACTCTTCTGGAACAGGTATCAAAATACACACATACACAAGGATTTTCTGCTGCTGTCACAGTGCACCCTAATGACTTCATCATCTTCATTGCAACAAGATAGCCCGTACAGAGAACAGTGTTTGCTCATGTCCCACTGCTCCGACATGAAGAACAGCTTCACAACTGCTAAACCACGAGCCTTTGGATTACCCTGCAGAGGCAGGAATGCAGCAACCGCGGAACCACGCTGCCCAATTCCCAGCTTGGGAAAGAGAACAGGAAAGGTTTGAGCTTCAGAAGCCACGGAGATTGATCACCTACAATGGCATTTTACTTTGAAAGCGGTGCTTTGGATTATTCCAATCCAGCGTGTGTTGAATAAGAATCCTTTGTTCATACAAAGCACTATCAGACAGACAGACATTATTCCAGTTATCAAACACTTCTTGTCTTGATATTTGACACAAACATTACATAAAAGTCATGAAAGAGAATCTCCATGGAAGAGCGGATATTTCTTCTGAGTATGAAGGTATGAAGTAACATTGGTACCTCCCCAAGCAAACCACCGTGTCCTACTCGTCCATCCTATGCTGGTCTCTTCAATGAGATGCCCACTGGCTTTGCAAGGAGTGGCACTGATGCTTCCAGTTTCCCCTTCCCACCTCTCCTACAGCAACTGGTTGTAACCCACTTGTGGCAACTTCTCCCAGCCTCACAGGGTGAAGCAGACAAGCTCAAAAGGTTCTTTTTATGTCCTTTATCCGCCCATGTGTGTGCGTGTGTGAGTTTCCTGCTGGCTGGCCAGACCTGGAGCAGTGGAAGAGGAAGGAGTTCAGCCTGCTGTATTGCTTGCTGTCAAGTAGAAGCGTCAATCACAGTGCACTCCAAAATTCCAGTTGAGTTGCTCAAGAGACAGGTTATCCTGCTCAGCACATTCCTCTTGACAGCAGGATCGTCCCCAAGCTGTGGATGCTAAAGATAAGCACAGTAATTCAGATACAGACAGTTGCTGTTACAGTAACCTGAAGTCTTTTTTGTTAAATCTCAATTTCCATTCATACCTCCGACCTCAAAGGTAGAAAAGAGCATCTCCTCCAAATGTGCTGTGCTTGGCTGGACACTTAATTCCTAGAAACATGACTGCTAGGCATAAAAGTCTAAAGAAAATAAGGCATTACAAATGAGTCGAAGTAAATGTACAGAGAGCCTGCTCTTGACACAGATTAACGTTGGTCATCCATGACCAAGAAGAAAACAAACCCAAACCCTCCCTACTTAAAGGGAAATGCCAGAAAGTTCTGCCTGAGCAAAAACGACAAGTTTAATCCTAGTTTTCCCCAAAAGAACAAGTGATTCCTTGGTGGCAAAAGTCCATCAGAACCTGAGAGCAAAGGTCGCTGGTCTCACTGTTGGGGAGCTTCCCCTGCAGGAGGAACAGGGTATGGTCCAGTGACAGTCACACACGTACCACGGCGCTTCCCAAGCAGAATGGCTGCTACAGATCAGCTAAGGAGGAATGGACAATAGTGTTCTCATGGATATCTTCCCAGTGTTCCCCAACTGGAGGGCACAGAGAAAGCTGGGGGTTTTAAAAGCCATCCTCAACATGGATATATAACTTCTGTAGAGGGGGGTGTGCATGTGGGGATGGACAGGGGCACAGTCACCCCCTGCCCATTTCTCAGTCCCATCCACATTTCAGAACCTGCTCTTAGAAATGTGAGCTGTTTCTTCTTTTTGAATTCCCAAGTGCTAATGAAGACACCACTGCAGTCACAAGGAAGCCAAGGGTGAGAAACCCACAGATTTCAAAGCAAAATGGGAGAGAAAAATGACTTTTCTTCTTTTGTCCTTGCCTGAATTTATGTGATGAAAACAGGAGATGTGCAGGGTTTCATTTAAATCCCAGAAGAGCTTGGGGAGGAGGTGAACGGAGGGTGAGCCAGTCTCCTCTCCTGCAAGACTGTGGGATCTTCTTCACCATTGTAAGTGGCACATGCCTTTTATTTTGCTTCATTAAATAAATGTCAGCATTATGGAAGATTCTCAGTAGAGTACAAAAGAGTTCATGCAGCCTGCTAGAGGGTGAAGCATTTGCTGCCTGCCATATAAATACAAGTCCTAAGCACTCATTCCCATGTCTTAGTCCTATGGAGGCATGCCAGCCTAGCAATAAGCATGTAGGAAAGCCCCTCAGAAGCTGTGTGCTGTCCCGTCACCGTCCCCAGCAGCATCTCCTACACTGCTCTATGAGAGCAGAGATCCCCAAAGCAGTCCACAGTGGTCACAGCCACTGACCAAAGCATCTGCAATCAGGGAGAGGGAGAAGATAAAGCTTGAGAACTTCTGGGTTGAAGTTTTTACAGTGCTTGGAACAGGGATTTTGGTGAGGATCCATCCTGATGCATGATCAAAACAAGAATGTGTGCGTTAGGAAATTAACTCCCATCAGAGTACACTTAGTTTCCAAAAGTTAACTTGGTTTTACATTCAGTCTCCCGAGACCACACACCACATCATAGCCTACGGGCTGAAAATTACACTGAGAAACAGTAGAGCTGGGTTTAAATACAGGAGAGCAGGGGGGGGGGGGAACAGCTACACTGTCCATAAGCAACAACTGGGCTCTTTCTTATGCTCCTAGACCTCAGGAACGTGTTTGCTTATATTTGCACAGACACAGATTACGTAGACAGAACCTCAGAGTGCTCCAGAGTGAACTGTTCTTCATGACAAGTGTCAACCAAAGCATGAGGCTGGATAGCCAAGAGCCCTGGCCCTGGGGGAGCAACAAACAAACCCGAGGATGGGATGGATGTCGAGAGAGACCCTTAACCACCATGGCACCAGCGGGCGACGTAATCATAGTAAGAATGCACAAAAAAGGGGCACGTCCAAGCTCCACGTAACCAGTGGCACCAAAACATGCAGTAGACTAAAATCTATCCTATTGTTTCCCTGTGATAAATGAAACACAGAATATAGAAGTCACTACACCAGTATTCAAAACAGGGTACCACTGAGTATTCCTTTCAGTGGCCAAACACTTGAACAAGGCATCAACTAGAAACCAAGATCCAACTCATCACTTTGTGTATTTCTTCCTCCTCAGCTTCACAGTGACCCGATCCCGGATTTCCGAAGCGCAGCCTGACGGACATCACTGATGCGGGTACATGGATGAGGTTGTTACCACTTAGTTCACTCCCAGAAGTGCTCCCAGCAGGAAGGAGCAGTTCACAAGTAACCTTCAGTTCAAAAGCAGGAGTTAAATAGGAAGTTTCATGTCTTTTAACAGTCTCTTCATCTGAAACGACAGTTGTATTCATGGAGCAGCACCGTGGAGCTCCTCAGACAGTACAGGACTTGTCAGCAGGCTGCTGAGGTGCAGAGGAGGCAACGCCGGGGCTCGTGGCATTGGTTTTAGGGAACACCGTGGGCTTGGGCCGCGTGGCCGGAGGTTTCACCTGCGTGGCCATCTTCACTGACTTCACGGGCCGGAAGGTGCAGGGGATGTCGCCGGCGGTGCTGGCGCTGCGCTGGAAAGCTGGTTCAGTGTCCTTGAGGATCTGAGTGTGCAGAGGGCTGGAGGGTTCCGAGGTGGGGGCCACCACTGGAGACGTTTTCAAAGGCTCCAGGGTGTCGAGGACAACGTCTGGTGTGTGCTTGACACTGCTTTGCCTCTCCAGCTCCCGCAGCTCGTTCAGAGCAGAGTTCATGGTAGCTTCAATATCCTGCAAACACAAAAGAGGAACCGAGTGAGGACCAGAACCCAGACATGTGAATACAGAGATAAAAGGCAGTCTTTGAGAGCACCGTGATTGTTTTCAGCCTGTAAACACCAACACTTCAATCAACTGGCAGGGCAAGGACCCTTAGGTGTCAAAGTGAAACCCACGCCAAGCTACACAGCAGTACATACTGAAGCCAATAAGCAGTAATATTTTCCGTATCAGGGAGCACAGTCATTGCTAGCACTGTCCCAATGCTAATCTGGTCCTTTACTGGTCCTGCTTGGACTTCAAAGGCCATCCCAAAACATAGCAACAAAGAGAAAACCATGGGATTCAAAGTATGAGGATCCATTCTTGTACTTTATTTGGCACATGAGATTCAGGAGAGTAAACTATTGGAGAAAAGCTTGGTGACTTTGACGCTGATGGAGCACACACCAGCTGCTGAAATCCTGGGTGCTCATGCTGGTTTTCCTGCTGCCCAAGTTACCCGAACCCAAGTCAGAAGGGTTCAGTGGTGGCCTTGGCAGTGCTGGTACAGGTTGGTCTTGATCTTAAGTCTTTTCCAACCTGGCTGATTCTATCAAACTGCAGTTGGCACTTGTTCCTCGTCTAAGGAATTACAGTTACTAGCAAACGTAAGGAGAACTTAAGGAGATAAACTTGATAAGGGATGTCCCTGAGAAGAACCACTCAAGGACACAGACTTGAGGCCTGGCTGTAGCAGGAGCTATGTGTTGGCCCCAGCCTGCACGCACTGAGCTCTGCGGAGCTCCGCATCCGCGGAGGAGCTCAGCCTGGCTCTGACTCACGGTTTGGCTGCAGCCTTGGAGCTTCCTCAGAGGTTTTTCAGGGGGTGGGGAAGGTAAATCAGAGAAGGAATGGTGGAGGAAGCCAGAGACAGTAATCTGACACCTGGGGCTATCTTGAGGCCAGGCACATTTTACTTATGAAGTTAGGGAAAATATGTAAAACGCATGATGATGATGAGTTGGTGTTTGAATAGAGAGTACAGGGCAAAGAGAAACACTCATTTAACACAGCTTCAACCTCCTTCTATCTTCTCCCCTCTTTTTTTTCCCTTCTCTTCCCCTCTTTTTCTCTCTTTTCCCCCTCCTCTTCCCTTTTTCTCCCCAGACTCTTCTCCACCAAGAACAATGGAGCTCAGGTTCTGGCAGGCAGAGGAGACCAAACAATTTCAGTTAGAGCATAATTGAAAAAACAAAGAAATTGAACTGTGTCAACCAAAGCCTCAGAAGGACAAAGAAAGATGAAAACAAGAACCTTATAATTCCACTGTAGGAAACTGGCTAAAGATATTAACGCAGCAAAATACAACCTTCCATCAGAATACAGATCAGGTTTTTATTTGGATCTTATTACTTGGTGTTGCTGTTTTGTCAATAGGAATTAAGTTCAATTTTCACATCTCTTCCCCCAGCTCCTTAGAAACCTCCGGACTCCTGAACCAGCAGAGAAGTCGGGTCTCCAAGGGCTTTGTAATCCGAGAGCCAAACATTCCTTGGCTTTAGATAGATCCATCGCATACTGAAAACAGTTGGTACAGGCAACATGCGTGTGCAGGCACATCTAACAGCTTGGAGAGGGAGAAAGGGAAGATCCTCCATGGCAGAAGGAAATCTGTACCGTTTGCATCATTCACCCCATCAGTAGCTGTCGCTTGTACAAATCAAAGCCTGACTTTCAACTGTTTTCAGCTGAAAAGCTTGGAGCCTGGCTCCAGAGCAGAGCTGCTCCAGCCCTCACAGCATCTCCATGGCCTCCTCTGCACTTGCTCCAGCAGCTCCACGTCCCTCTTGTGTTGAAGCCCTGGGGCTGGACACAGAGCTGACTTTCCTTGCTTCCTGGTGAGGGTATGGAGCCTGTCCCACAGGCAGAGCTGTGACTGAGCACAGCTGCACAAGCATCAATAGCCTGCCCTCCTTTCAAGGCACTTGTCTGAAGAAATAACTAATGAAAACGAGCAGTATCATGTTCAAAGTTGGTTTCCATTCAAGCAGTGAACCCTGTAAGCACATAAAGACGCCCTGAACAACTCAGCAGCCTGCTTTTATTTTGACTGTACTACACCACATGCTTCCAGCATCTAACCACAGGCAAGTTTGCACAACTGACAGGAGACTGTTAAAATGACACTAAATACTTCACTTTCTTCATGTCCTGAAATCATAGAATCGTAGAATAGCTAGGGTTGGAAAGGACCTTAAGATCATCCAGCTCCAACCCCCCTGCCATGGCCAGGGACACCTCACACTAAAATGCTCACGATAAAGCTCATGATAACTTAAGTTTTTGCTGACAGCTTTGAAATATGTGTAACTTTCTGAACTGGACATTTTTATTGTTGAAACTAAATCCCGAAGCCTGAACAGCACCAAGTTTGTTATGGAGGAAGGACTTGAGTGTTTATCTTTGCTCATGAAAGCAGCCTCAGTGACTTACAGAAAGTGAGCTTGAAAGACCAGACTCAAGCTGTGCTGTAAGTTAATACTGCATTGAGAGAAAGGAAGGGAGAAGAGATTGTATCGGATTAGCATTAAAACGTCTCATTGTATCCAACATCCTTCAAGTTTCCAAAACAAATCTAAGACAAAGCACTCCCATTTACCTGTGCAATAACTTCAGGGTCCATGGGCCGATGGTTGTTGAAGCTCTTGGACCTCCCTGCTGTCACAGTTTTCCGGATCTGGGGGCTCTCTATCCTGTTCTTCAGAGACGAGTGTCGGCTGATAGAATTGAGGCTGCCATGGCCACTGATGGAGCATTTATCTGGAACCTCCTTGGGAAGACTTTGGCTCATAATGGGCTGAGATGAGGGTCTGGAACCGGCTATGGCTCCTGGGGAGGCTGGTTCTGCCATTGAACTACCTAGTCCATGGCTGTCACTTTGACGGAAGGCTCTTCTGATGCTGCCTGACTCTGGTTTCTTTCTTTGCCTTCAGTCACAAAAGCAAAACAAATCAATACAAGCAGGTACACACAACGGGCTGTCATTTGAAGATATCCCCCCAAAACAACACAGAGGACAATGGGAAGAGACATGAAGATGCCCAGATTACAAATACACCCAGGATTTTAGGAGTCCTTGTGGAAACAGTAAAATCATTCCAGTGTAACACTTCTAACAAGACTGAGTTTCTGGCAGCTGTGCACATTCATAACAAAAACAGAGAACTCGGATGGAATTAACTTGGTCAAGAGGAAAAGGATTTATATTTGAACAAAAAAAACCCTCTGTGCCATCGACAGGTTTTTGATGATGTGTTTTTATTACATTAGAAGAGCAGAGCTACAATTTTTGACTGGAGGACACAGTATAAGTCTACTAAGCTCCTGGCCCAAGGCATCAAGTTGTTATTTTCCGAGACTGATATCAAAGAACCCCTTAGTTTGGGGTTCATAACTATTTCCAGTATTTGCTGGTGGTAAGAGATGTTTCTTTTTCATTGCTTTAGCAGCACCACAAGGCATTATCTGTGTAGGGCTACGGATACACCAAAACATGATGTCAAATGGATGAGCTGGTCCAAACAATTTAGTTTCTACCCCAGCACCATGCGGTCTGACAGCACGATTCCACTCAAATCATATGAAGGCCAATGCAGCAGAATACTTTATGCCATAGGTCTGAAGCTTGGCATCCATTATACAGGGAAGGATCCGTTTATATATAGCACCAGCCCCATGAGTAACTGCAAGAAAGTGTTAACTCCAGTAGGATTTTGGCATCCAAATAATAATTCAGTGGGTGGCACAACTGTCATTGCGAAACCATCTGATTTAATTTTGCTCAAGTCTGTTCACACATAGGTCAGAAGATTCATTCCTAAAGAAAAAACAACAAAATGAGTCTTATGCTACTATTGCTAAATATCAGTTTCCCTAGGAAAGGGAAAAAATACGGGAGTGGACATTACCCAGGCTGCTTAAAGACACTACGTAAAACACTATATCCAACACTACCAAAACCAGCAGATGCTGAAGCTCCAACACAGGTCTTTCATTATACACCCATAAACTATGGACCAGGCTCTGTGTAGGGCATGAGCGGGTCCAAGCCTTCAGAAAGGATTCATAGACCACATTCTGATACATTAACTGAAGGATAAAAATATCCACTCCCATCAAACTGCAATTTCATGTTAATATCTTCACTGCACAATAGAGAGAGGTGGGTTGTTTTTTTTTTTACTACTAAGGAAATAATCAGAGATATGAGGGATAAGACTGGTCCAGAATAAATCAGTAACAAGAAGGAATTTAGTCTGCTACTAGCTTAATTACACAGGGTTTTTATTATGCTGAATGTTGGCTAAAGTAACAAATTCTGGTTGAGAAGGTAAAGCTAGCAACAGGGAGGTGTGTTGTTGCACTGCAAGCATATGGTTAGTAACCTAAGGTGAGAAGTGCTGGAGAAACAAAGAATGTTACAGGCAATGCCAGATGGTGGGCTGAGGCTATGTCATTCAGCATGGAATGTGACACTAGTTTCTGAAGGCACTGCCGCCCACCCCATAAACTAAAGCATGTTAACTGTAAATGAGACATAACAGATCACAGGACAGGATAACGAATGGGAACGCATGATTACAAGAACTCATTCCACCATTCCCCTCCCTTGCTCTGTGCGCTGAGCTTAGAAAATAGGACATATTTGGGCAAGAGGGAACAGATGGCACCCTTGAGAGAGAAAGGAGAAGCCAGAGGGGTTTTAAATGAGCACTGGCCACATTGATGACACAGAAAGAGGAGACAGCAAAATGTGATCAAGTTAGAAGAAGCAGATTAGAATGGTGGCAGCGCTCATTAGTTAACCTTTGCCAGGGAAGGAAGCATTTTCCTGGACCCATCACCAAGATGTGTACAGTTAAAGTATAATAACGCAAGGCTGCTCTTACTTGTTGATGTTTGCAAGGTAAATATCTGCGACGTGACCCCCAGTTGGGCAACTGGCACCAGCTCGAGCCGTCACTTTTTCTTCGGGTGGCTCAGAGTTTATTTCTATCTCAGACTTCGGACTGGATCTTTCAGAGGCACCATCCTCACTAGGAAGGAGGAGGGAAGGAAATCACAACCCAAACAGGACCAACAGCAGTGATTTTCAATCACAGCACCGCGTATTTCCGCGAGCACACATACAGGACGATAGCACTGTGCTAGCATCTTTCTCTTAAGAGCTATTATTTGTCTTTCAAATGAGAGAGCCTGATTTCTGATGGGCTTTCAAGGGTAACATACGTGTCTTGAACGACGATATACTGATGAGGAATAAGGCCGTCAATTCCATTGTGGCGTCCCTCCCACCAGTCATCTGAGGCCCGCTGATAGAGTAAAAGAGAAGCTCCTTTCTTAAAGGACAGCTCTCGTGCAGTCCTGCCAATGTAGTCGAACTTCGCTATTGCTTCTATGGGCTCACACTCTAGGAGATAGAAGGGAATAAACAATAATTCACTAAACACTTGGGCTCAGGTAAGTATTCAACAGTTTAAACCTACCAGAAAACAGCTTCTGAGGAGAGCATGGAAGAGGGCAAAGTGTTGCTTCTTAAGGCAGCAGGGGGTTGAAGCAGCAAGATTCAGAGGGGAACCCCTATAACAGGAGGATGTTGCTATTTCAGCATTTCCCTAATGTTTATGTGATGGACACATTCCCATTTCCCAGGTCAGAAACCGCTTTCAGCAATTCAAGTGTACCAGCATAGAAGTGGTGATGGCAAAATTAGTATCCCAATAACATAAAATACCAAAGCTGAGGAGCAACCAGGCATGGTCCAGACAAAAACCTGCCTGTGATCTGCTTTCTTCAAGGCAGTTAAAGTAAACCTCCTGCGCAGGCAGGAGTTGTTATTAGCATTTAGGGAGGGAAACATCCTCTCATTCCAAGCTGCTTCAGAAATAAAGCATCCATTCAGAAGGAAGTTGCTGCTGCCTATGAGGCTCACCTGACCCAGGATTCAGGCTCTGTGGGAGGCTGTGCTACTCATCCATGGAAGTTAAGGAAAACATGCAGTGCCTCCGTGGCCGTGGTCTGTGTAACCTCAGGAGGGCAAGCTGCTCCCCCAGCACCATACCATGTCCAGCACCACTGTGCTGGGAGCTGCTTACCCCACTCCGAATCTAACCACTCCTGGAATCTGAACTACAGCTATGCTGTGACTGCAAGCAGGCACTAATCTGGGTCCCTGCAGGACTCTGCTATTATGCAGAGGGGCAATATGGGCATTTAGACACTCAGGAAAATCAATATGAAATTCATGTGGATTATTTTCAAGGCTTAGAAAAATCTGCCATTGGTTCAGTGTAAATCTATGTTAAGGCAGCTCCTGATTCTAGGCAGGAATCAGAGGAATGGAGATGAGCTCAAGCACACAGCCCCAGCAGACTTCAGCCTCTAATTACTTCAAAGGAGCTTTAACACAGCTGAGGAGTCCGTAGAGATTGAGTTCTTCCCTGGAGAAATAGATTTGCGGCGGCTCTTCCTGGACAAGGGAAATAAGCTACTTCATACTGAGATCTCCTCTGCATCATGGAAAGCTTCTGCAATGCAAGAGCCAGGCAGAAGGCCTGAAAGGCCAAACGTGAGCCACAGCTTTTACAACTGGGAGAGCATTCACTCCAGAATTACGCTTCCAAGGCTGCCCACAGGCAGGCAAGGTAGTAACTGGGCTTGAGGAACTGGTGTAAATCCATCCATTACTAAACCAGACAGCCAGAATTCAAATCACACATTCAGGCAAGCCTGTGGTCAGCCTCACACGAACCCTGTTATCAGCCCTCAGCAACCGGAGGGAGACTTGCAGGGCTGAGAAGAGCCTGGCCCATGGTTGCAGTCTCAAGAGCTGCCTTGCTCCAGACTCCCCAAAGCACATGGTTATCTGGGTTTGGCCCCTTCATTCCTCTTGCCTGTTCTGTCTCTGGAGACAGCTTCTTCCTGAGGAAAAGCTAACTCTGGGTGTTAGCGTCCCCTCCATTCACGAAGGGGATGGGACCTGGTAAATTCCATCTGTTTCATTAAGACGTGTTTATTGTTCCAGATGAGTGCAGCACTCAGGTTTCTTATGTTTCCAATTTGCTTTTTAGGACTTTGGCTTTCATCCAGCAAAGTGATTTTAGCCTCTAATTTCCAGTAGCTTTTTCCTACTACATTTATGCTTCGAGAAGAGAGCTGTGTGAATGAAGAGCAATAGGGCTAAGCCAAACAACCATCCCCGACGGCCTGCACAGGAAAGCAGCAGGTGAAAATCTTTCCACTCATCCCCATAATTTAACAAACATACGACCTGCTTGTCCTGGAGGATTTCTGACCTCTTACGTCTGTCTCAAACCAGTGGCCACTCACTGGAGGCTGATGGTGACCAGCAATGGTGCTCTGCCAAAACACAACCTCTCCCCTCACCCCAAAACTGATTCCTTCCTCCAATGAAGGCGGCTGGGAGGACAGCTTTACTTCAGGGGGACTAGGGCCAGCCTCACAAAAGAGCTAAAGGAGCAAGTGCTTCACATCTAAACACCGAAGGAGTGAGAACAACCTAACATCCACGCTGGAGTTGTATGCTGCACTTCTGAGAAGTATGCCCGAGGTGTGCCACTGCACAGCTCCATTAGAAGGATGTGATACTCCTTAGCCAGCCCTTGCTCTGCTCCCTCTAAGAGACAGAGGCCCAGCTCTCTCCTCTGCTTCAGTGCCAAATGCTCCTTCCCAAATACTTCCTATGGAATATTCCATGTAGGTTGCAGAACTCCATCCAATACGCCTCCAAATTTTACCTTGCTCAGGGCCCCACGCAGCGTAGTTCCAGAGGCTGCAAAACTGTGTCCTTCTCTCATCTCTAACTGCTCACTTTCTCACCATTGTACCCTCTTAGCCACAGAAGTGACCTAAAAATCCCATCAGAAACAATGCGGGTGCACACCAGCCTGCAGGCTTTACTCCTGTGCTTTACGGTGCAGGATGAGTTAGCCTTTCCTTCCTTAAGCAATGAAATTGCCCTTTCTCCAGGTACAAACTCACAAAGGACATGTTCTTATGAGGTTTTAAGAAGCTAACACCTTACAGAACGAATATTGTTCAAGTGAACTCATGTTTTGTTCCTGTAGGCTTTGTGTTTCCTTCCAACAACCTTGGTGAGGAGCTGCTGTGACAATGCTTGACCTTGCTGAGGGAGAATGGATTGCCAGCATTGCTAAGCAGTGCTCAACATCCTTTACTTTGTTACTGCTCTGTGAACACCAGGAAGCCAGCAGGAGCACAGGAATGTCATAGGAAAGGGTTGTCAGGCAACTGCTGGAGCAAAGAGAGCAAAAGGCAGCACAGAACACAGGGCTACTGAAAACATTCCTGAAGGGCAGCTCAAAAAGGATGCCACCTAATTCTAAGGGAATGCTCCCTGATCCCGCCTTTACAGCTGACACCATCACAAGTGAAACCACCACAGAACAACTGCAGGGGGCCAAACCACAAGAATAAAACCATCTTGCGCCCTGCTTTGGTCAGTTTGCTTTACCTGCTGGTCAGTATTCTGAGGATCACCATCTCACACCAGTAACATAACCTTTTCCTCTGCTCTGGATGGGGCTCACAGATACAGCTGTTTCCCATCACAGGAGGCAGCTTTGGAATCATCAGTTACAGACACCCAATGACTGAAGCCTCACCTTTTCCTTAGGAAATACCATGAAATCCCCAGCATTGGCACCCCTTTTTACTGCTCAGGTAACAGAGTTCCCCAAGGAGACCCAATGAGAGAGGACCCCCTACCATAAAACCTGGCTCTCAGTGGAAGACAAACAGGTTTTGATTTTATTTTGCTTGCTTCCTTAAAGCAGAACCACTGGGGCTCAAAGCCCTCCCAATTTCCTTGCCAAAGCTTCCTAAATGGGAAATGCCTGGCACCACCTGATGGGAGCGCTGAAACACATCCACACTTTGGCTTTCCAACTCTAGGGATCCTTCTAAGGTACAGATGAGCTCAGTTGGGCTAAGAAGAGATGCCCTTGAAAAGGAGGTATACTTTCAAAATAAGATTGCACAGATTCCTGTTGATCCTATACTCTTTTACTTCTTGGCATCAAATGCTGCAG
This sequence comes from Forpus xanthops, assembly GCA_032466535.1. Lineage (NCBI taxonomy): Eukaryota > Metazoa > Chordata > Aves > Psittaciformes > Psittacidae > Forpus > Forpus xanthops. Next base: position 9,103 of record JASSUY010015615.1, on the reverse strand, counting down.
GTGACATTTCAAGTGTCTATTCTAATTTAAACTCTGATTTGGATTTCATTTTGAACTTAAGTTGCAGGCACTGTCTTCTCTGCCTCCCCCACAGCAGGTTGCAGCGGTTAACCAAGCAGCTAATAGACTCCACATACCATCATCACTGGTGTGGTGTTCAGCTGTAACATCCTGAACAGAGTCTTCTGTTGAGGCTCTCTCCCCGTGAGGGCTTTCACTATAGGAGAAGGAAATAGAGGCAGAGATTTACACTGGTAGAAATTGAGTTTCCTCATTTACAGCAATCAAATATAACCAGGAACATCTATATCAGCAAATCATAGAACGGTGTAGGTAGGAAAAGGCCTTAAGATCATCCATGACAGGGACACCCCACACTAGATCACATTGCCCAAGGCTCCGTCCAGCCTGGCCTTGAACACTGCCAGGGATAGAAGCATTTATCACTTCTTTGGGCAACCTGCTCCCGTGCCTCAGCACCAGTACCTGGGTTCCGCTGCCACAGACACTCTGGGGATGCGTTTGCATGTACTTTAGTCAGTGTGTCTAAAAACCAAGTTCATGTGATCAAGCCAAGTGAACACCTTCATTGTAACCTTCTTGTGCGCTATCAGGAAAGTCCAACTTCAGGTCTTACAACCCAGACCTCCGGAGACATTGAGAGGTCAGACAGCATGCTGGGTCTAGCTCCTCTCTGCCCCACCAGAATCACACCCTCAGCTGTACTCTCTGCTGTGACCAGCCCATCAGATGACTGATGAGAGCTGCCACTTCCTGAGGAAAATGAGGTCTCAATTCAGAATGATATTTCCGGGTCTGAAACCCTTCCATTGCCATCTCCCTCCTTCCCTATTATCACAAGCTTAAATTGTCTTATTCATTTCACCAAACAACTCCCATAGCCGGATTAATTGCCTGACATCTTTATCCAGAGAGCACCTAAACCACCAAGAGTACTCACTTATGAAGAAAAGCTTTGTCAGGATCCATACACAAGTGGCAACCAAAGGTTATGTTTTGGTAAGAAGCTCCACGAGCAGCTCCCTTGGGAACAGGAGCAGAAAGGAAAAACAAAAGAGAAGCCTTTATGCTACTTAATAAAGTTACACAAGGATATGAAGCCAAATGGAAGTCCTGAGAAGAACACAGCATTGAGGGCTGAAGTTTCACACAGACTGTGAAGTAATGATGCATACAGCCAAGAACCACGGGCCTCTTCCGATCCATGCCTCCAACAGCACTTTCCACCAAAAACACTCCTTTCCTTGCTGCAGACTGAGTCTCTCTGTCACATGAGACCTGGGTTATACTCAGAATGGTCTGGGTTAGAAGGGACCTTAAAGCTCACCTACTCCCAACCCCCTGCCATGGGGTGGGTGAAACCCAGCTGCCCAGTGCTTCCCATTGCAGCATCCCAGGTTAGACAGGGCTTGGAGCAACCTGGTCTAGTGGAAGGTGTCCCTGCCTGTGGCAAGGGCTTGGAACTGGATGAGCTTTAAGGTCCTTTCCAACCCAAACCATTCTGGGATTCTATGATTCAGCTGAAGTACAAAGATTCTGTCTGCTGCTTGCACACTCCATGGTGAGAAGCCCTATGGGCAATAACTAACAACTATCTAAATACCAGAGCTATGAGAAGGCTTGAATGGGAACCAGATGCTTCTTCCTGGCTTTAAGCAGTGCTCCCTTGCTTGCTTCTACCCTCCTCTCTTTAATAGGTTCTCAGGTCTGGGTGGTCAGGAAAGGCAATGAATGCTTTCAGAAAATCACTGTTACCTTCCAGGACATTTTGCCTCCTACATGCTCATGTGAGGTGTCACTAACGCTGAACTTGTCACATTCTGATTCCCTTCACCTTATGGGACAAAACCTCTCGTCAAAAAGAATGTGTTTCCTGAAGGCCACAAAGATTCTTCCCTTTCATTTTCTCCACAATTCTTTCACATACAACATCAGTTAAAAACATCAGAGTAAGGGGTAAAATGAACAGCACTTCCATAAGAGGTTCTGGCAAGAGTTCTGCACACAGCAGTTAGGCTGGAGGAGCCTCTCCTCACGGCGTACGTGGAGCAAGCTGATAGTTCAAGCTATCCTGAAGCAAGTTGGGCAGACAAGGCTTGCTCTGTCACCAGAGTGCCTGCCTTTCAGAACTGGATTTATTTTAGTATAGGAAAATAATCATTTGCATTCCTGGGAACACGGGGAGGGAGGGGGAGCGGGGGGAGAAGCAGGACACAAGTTAACATTCCTCATTTTCAGAGGGAGAGAGCAGCTTGGCCGGTAGGAAAGCAAACACCTCCTTCCTTCCCCCACTCCCCAACCTTCCATCCCAGATGACAGGAGCCGCGCTGCCTGAATTGCTTCCAGATGTGCCTCTGAAGCTGCGCACGCGGCCAGGCCCCAGGAGCTTTAAGCTGGATGGAAATGGTGATTTTGCATTCCTGCCTCTTCCCTCCCCCACCAGCAGCTCTGCCCTGGAAATTAAACCATGGCACAAGCTTTCCAGGTTCAGCGGCGAGTGACCCCTGTGTCTGAAGCAAAGGCACTCAAGACAAGCAGGGAAAAAAGGCAAAAGCAGGAGAGAAAATAAAGAAGGGGGAAAAAAAACAGAATAATGGTTTAAAGAAGACTGATTTTGGCAGCTAATTAATAAATAAACATCCACCCGCTCATCCTCTCCTACCAGTAATCCTCGGTGTTTCCACCTCTGCTATATACTGGACCCTCCAGTTCCCTCGGTCCCGGGAAGATGTTTTCATGTTGGATGATGATGGTTTTGATCAATTCATTGACATGGGCTTGGCAAGAGACTTGATCATGACCTTCAGGCACAGACATAAGCGTTGGCCCAAAGCAGATGGCTAAATTGTAGGGATCCATCATGTTCTCCTCACTGAACTGAGATAAGCTGCAAAGACAGAAGTGGGGAGGAAGGTTAACAGCAGAAAACATCATCATCGTCATTTGCTATCATGCATCATCACAGCTGAGTTTGGAGGGTCTGCTTTGTGCTTTCTGCACCTAAATGGTATCCACTTTCATTTCTGGAACTTCTTGGACATTGCATTCATATCACTAGGATGAATTCTGGCAAGGCTCAAACACGCAGGGCCGCAGATTCAAAAGCAAGCTATGGTGGCATCCATACCTTGAACTGTTGTGCAGATCACATGCAGCAATGTTAAGGTTGGTTCTGCCACTTATCCCACCTATCTCAAGGATACTCACTGATTGAGGAATGCAAAGAGGTATCTCATTACAATCAGAGTGGTCTTTGGCAGGTTCAGAAGCACTTTCCGGATATGGAGCGCTCTTTCTTGTAGATTATCCATTGCTGAAAGGGAGAAAGAGCAACACTGAGTCACATTACCTGCAGCTCGCCACCAACTCCAAGCACAAGCAGCATCCTATGACGGTTCCTACAGATGATTTAGGTGAGCAGCCAACAGAGCAGCAGTAGGATGAAAGATCCTCCAGTGCTACCCAGCAGCAGAACCTGCTGCAAAGAACCTTCGACAATGAAGGTTCCTCGACACGTGGAACTCCACTGCAAGTTCCTTCCTAGCGTAGGAGCACTGGATGTCATCTGTCTCAACAATGGCACAATAGCTTATTCAAGTTAGCTCAGAAAGGTGGGTGTTTAAAACAGAAACTGTACAACACAGAGGAAAATGAGCATAGCTACAGGGTGAGGCAGAAAGCTCTGTGTGCAGCAGCCTGCTGAGAAAGAAGTGGGCAGCATAAATCATCTTGGAAGGGAGAAGTGATTTGGAAGCAGATCTTACTTTTCATATAATGTGAATTCAGCTCTGTAAATGCATTTAGCAGGAGAAGAAAACCATGAGCTGTTTTAGAAGCACTTATCTTCTGCTTTACTTCAAAGGCTGCCACCGCAAAGGCCATGTCACTATACTTAGATAATACAATCATTCTATGATTCTGAAGGACATGGCAACAGTCAGGCCATATGAGGTTGTTCGCAGACAAACCCCACAAACAACCCTCTGCCTACCAGAACCACCTTGTGAAACCATCCAAAATGTTAACAACTTGACTGGGACTGCCCTCCTGACTGATCCTCTTGAACAGGAGTCAAGAGATGGCCCCTCATGGGTATGAGGCTAAAAGGTAGACAACTGCTGCCTTGCCAGCTGAAGAGATGCTGTGTTCTCCGCATGCAGCAGCATGGCAGCAGCCATACAGGCAGCGTGCATCTAACAACACAAAGGAAAGCACCCAGAGCAAGAAACCTGCTTCTGATGCCTTCTAATGAGAGGTCTGATGGGATATTTTTCACAAGTGGAGGTTTGGGGTTTATTCTGTTTTAAAAAGAATCCTATGGCAAAACAGCATCTCAAGAAAATCCATGAGACAGCCCTTGAAATCTGTTCATTTCCATCTCCTTGCTCATTCATTGCAAAATTACTGTGAGAGGAAAGCTGGCTGTGAGGAGGTAACTGCCCAGGCTGTGGCTAACAGAGTCCAGGGTTCCACTGCAACACTAACCCAACCAAACAAACCACACAAAGCTTATTTTGCAGCCAGGAAAAAGGGGAAGAGGAGGAGAAAAAAGCGGGAGATGAGAAAAATGAATCCTGTTTCTTTTCAGCTCTTCATATACTTACTGACACAGGCAATCAGATCATGAAAGATGTCCTTGGGGAAGAGAGGGTGCTCCAACCCTCGAAAATAGAGCTTCAGAACTCCTGCTATTGAGTCCATGTCATGGTCATTCTGGTCCCCAGCCAATGGATCTTCCCCTTTGTGACAAGCAAAGAAAAGCAGGCAAGAAAAATCAGAATGGTGGAGAGAAGCACCGGACTGGAAGGATGCACCTCAGCTGGAAACAGGACTTAAGCAGCACAAAGCTAATCCCACCTACTCCAACTGCACCACAAGCACCCAATGCTGAATGGGGGGGGGAGTGTTTCTGACAGATAATTTGTTGCTACGTATATACTACAGTTTGTCTGGATTACAAAAGAAAAGATGCCCACTTAAGGAGTCATTCCCTAGGGAAAACTCCCTATCAGATATAATTAGATTTAATGATGGGGCAATCCTCAAATTGAAGCTATATATATCCATTATGTGACTGAAATTACCAAAGCTTGCCTATTATCTTAGTAACACACAGGATAATAAATGGCCTACTACAAACCGGAGCATTATCCTTGATATTAACTGCCACCAAGGGTTTCTGGCTGAAGTAATAAACCGCAGAGACGTTATTGTTAGCTTTGTCACTTCTGTATATCATATGCTTTATGGAGACAAGCGAGATGAAGTAAAGAAATGTAACATCACCTCTTTATTTCTGCATGTTAGTGCAGCAACCACTGGCTCCGTTCCCAAAATGACTGGTATTGGTTTTATGTGAAAAGGGGTCTGATTCTGACAGAAAGCCTTTACCATCAGCCCATGAGACACATTCTGCTTTCTCTAGTCTTGAGGATTTTCATTCTCAGGTAGATGGAGACAGGGGAAATGAGATGCCACACTTCACATATACTGTTCAGTAAATGTCTCTCTTCTTGAAAGAGAAATAAACTTGCTACGCCTCATTAAAACCTGTCTTTCAAGCACAGAATACACTAACTCTCTTCTTTTAGTGATGTATTCAGGGAACTGACACAAGCCCTGATGTTTCCAGTGACCCAAGGAGCACTGTGGAGGCAGGCTGGGAGGGCAGCCTGAGGATCCAGTCCCTTGAACCTGCCCAGTCACAAACTGATGGGTCTGCAGGCTCCCAGCCATTCCCTGCCTGTGTAGGGCATGGCTCTTCACATCCCAAATGCAATCTATTAAAAGCTGTGTCAAGTTAACTGTGTCTTGAAATGTACTCTCACCCTTGCTGACATTTAGAATAAATGTAGCTTAGCTGTGCCTCAGTAACACAGAAAACATCAAATTCCCCCCTCCAGCAGCCAGCCTATTTGCAAAGAACAGAGGGAGAGGGTAGGGAAATGCAGTTACACCCGCTAATGAAATTCTCTACATCCTTCCGTGTTACAAATAATCAATAAGCTATCAGACACCAGGGAAGATTGAATTCAGAGCATTTATTATACAGACACTCTACAAGATACAAAGCATAATGCCAAACAAGTGAGTATTCAAGGTTAATGAGCACTGGCGAGGTGTCTGGGCTGGGCTCACTTAGGAAACCCAAGAATCAAAGGAACCAAACATCACAAGCTGTGTTCAAACCAGGCCTTTTTGGGAGAAATTCATACATTTGGCAATAACTTCCCAGATATTGGAACAGATCTTCCTTACCTCTCTCAAATGCATTTTTTATGTCATTCACTTCAACTTGTGACCCAGACACTCGGAATATTCCTTCATGCTGCAAACCTATAAGACGAGACATTGATAACAGTAAGATAAGATAAGCTGGCACCTTCATCAGCTATTAGCCTAGATGAGAAAGGAAACATAAAGCAAAAACTCTGCTGTATTTTCCTTGTATGCCTGGGCACGTTTAGAATATGTGAAACCAGAACTCAGCACATGGAGAAAGAATATTAACCCTTCATTGTAACCTGACAGAGTAACCGGGCTCCAGGATCCACGTGTGTTATCTTCTGCCCTGAAGGATCCCCAAAGGGTCTTACAACCCAGAGAAAGTCTTAAACAATACATCAGGCAGAGGTGAAACATGGCCAGCTACACAAGGAAGCACCTTCCTTTGCAAAGACCCAGAGCAAACCAGCCAGCTGAAACAGAAGCATTTAATTACCCCAGCCTGACTTCCTATGTAGGCTTTGAGGGGACTCTTTAAGCTACTCCTGCTAAAAAGGAAGCATTAGCAACATCATAACCCCCAGTGATAAAGGAGGCAGCTGTGACGTGCTGCTCTGAACAGTGAAGCCTTCCCAAGTGCAGGGAAGCAAGAAGGAAAATGACATTCATCCCACACCTCCACAGCGAAACGCTGCAAAATGTCAGTCAGGCTATCTCCAACAACGTTCCTTCCTGCAGTGTGTGTGCCAGGCAGCTTTAGCACTGTTGCTGCCTAACATGGGCTTGTGGTATAAAAATCACATTCCTTCTAACTCCACACTGCACCTTTGTGCCATGACCTGACATTCTGCACAAGAATCAGACAGATTTTCCCCCAGACTCAACTAAATTAAACCTCCTCACGTGTAGATGATGCCCTCAGTGACCTGGTTTAGTGGTGGCCTTGGCAGTCCTGGGTAAAGGTTGGACTTAACGATCTTAAAGGTCTTTTCCAACCTAGAGCATTCTATGTGCCCCATTTGTCATGCCCAGCTCTCATTGCAATGTGATTTCAATGTCTTTTCTAGCTAATGTCCAAGTATGGCCTTAATGAAGGATTCAAGTAAAGATGATGAGAATGGGACTTGGGATTAGAGTTCCTAATTTGGTACTTAAACAAGGAAAATGAAATGGGACCCACTACCTGACTCCATTGTGGTTAATGAAGATAAATTCCATCTCTTTCTACATATGTTAATTCACAGCTGATTTCCATGCTCCTAACAAATGATACCGATTAAAAATTAAAGCAAATTACAATAAACATATAAAATCTTTATGCATCCACGCTGTGAAGTTAACCTTGGAAACAGGTATAAATCATCTCATTGTGGCAATGAGCAAGCAATTAATTCACTGCTTGACCTCCTACAGTGTGTTCCTCCTCCCCTAGGAAAAGCATTGATTGCTGGTGCTGAAGGCCACACTTCAGGGCTCAAAGCAAGATGAGTGGCAGTGAGGCACAAGTGGTGTCTAAGAATGGGAGCCTTATTTTACAAGAAACAAAGGAACACTGTTGGAAGAACAACATTTGCAAGGATCCCCTTTGTCCATAAACTCACCGTGTCTGCTAATGAATCGTATGCAGCTCTCCACGACCAGGGGAATGGCTTGTGAGGAATCCTGGACAGAGGGATTTAAATAAGAGCGGTCAGAATGCAGAGTGATGGCAAAAGTGGAGAAGAAGAATGGAAAGCAAAATTATCCTTTCCTTTGCCACCTTCTGCTTCCATGCAGTTCCAGATGTGTTTAGTGAATAGCCCAGCAGTGACTGCAGTCACAATCCATTCAATAAGGGCTTTGCTCACAGAAGCATTTGTCAGCTCAAGGCCCCAACGCAGTAACATCTACTAGATGGCCAGTTTCCAGCTTATACAACACTCAGGATGGAAATGAGCCTTTGCACTTTGCTGGTCTCTGCTTCACGGGTTACCTTCCAGACAACTGAATTTGCCCATTTTGGGGAACTGTAACTGAGCAACCAAAGTGCTGCAGTTTGCTTAAGGTCAGATGTCAGGGAGTAAAATTACCATGTCGTTAATACTTGAAGTTTCTGCTTATGTAGAAGGAACTTGCAGAGAATCACATGTTCTGGGTCCTCAGCAGAGATTAAACCTCTCCAAGCAGTTCTAAATGTTAGGTGCCAATCCCAAAAGCCCATTAAACCCCATTAAACTATTGTGAGCTGTGGGTTCAGGGTCTGCAAACACATCACTTTTTAATTCAGGTTTCCAAACCAGAGGCATAATATGCTTCTGAGACACCTCAAAAGCTACCTTCAAAAATGGCAATCACAGCACACACAAGATTCATTTTCAGTATAGGTAAGGACCATTTTAGAGCAATTAGGGACAACAATTGAGCTTAACAAATGAGAAAGGTCTGGCCCTGCATATGATAACTATGATTTGCTTTCTTACTTTGTTTCCAGTGTACAAAGAGCCTAAAAACTACAAAGCAGCCCCCAAGACAGACTGTATGAAATAAAATTCCAAGCCAAATTTTATCTTCACAGTATTAACAAGAAACAGTTTAGTTTTTTCTCCTATCTCAAAGAAACACATTTAAGCTGGTCAGGTACTAAAGAGTAACGGATTATCCACCACAGCCAGGGAAACAAAGCATCCCTGCTGGAAGTCTTTCTTATTAGAAAGAGGAATGGCTTTAACTGCCAGAGGGGAGATGAGATGAGCACTGAGGCAGAAGCTCTTCCCTGGGAGGGTGCTGAGGCACTGGCACATGGTGCCCAGAGGAGCTGTGGCTGCCCCATCCCTGCAGTGCTCAAGGCCAGGTTGGACACAGGGGCTTGGAGCACCCT
>JASSUY010015614.1:0-22555 GCA_032466535.1 Forpus xanthops | reverse complement strand
ACCAGAACTGCACACAATATTCCAAGTGAGGTCTCACGAGAGCAGAGCAGAGGGGCAGGATCACCTCCCTCATTCTGGTCACACTCCTCTTGATGCAGCCCAGGATGCTGTTTGCTTTCTGAGCCGCGAGTGCACACTGCTGGTTCATGTTCATCTTTTCATTGACCAGGACCCTGTTACATGAGTGAGCTGCAGGGGTGAATGCTTCCATCAGCCCTCTTCGGATGCTTCCCAGTGTTCAAAGCTGGAAAAAAGGCCCTGGCTGCATCACTCCCTCCTTTGGTAAATGGTCACATCCATGGGACTTTGCCTGGTGTCTTATAGAATTTGCTTTGGCAAATCCCCTTTTGTGTGGGGACTGAGATGGCATAAGCCTTTGTACAGTGTAAGTGGAGCAGTGGAGCTCTCTGACATTCATACCTGCTGTTAATGTGCACTGACCTTTACCTTGTAAGAAATCTCACTAAAACCCCCTGCAGATCTGTATCATCGTATACTGAGGAAGTTCCATTGTATAGAGCCAGTGAGCTGAAGGGATTTTTGAAGTTAGAGCTTGCATGTTTGGTTCATAATGGTCCATTTAAAAGCAGAGGACTGCAGAACAATATAAGCTCAGAAGCAACCCTAGGACTTTAATGGGGACAGATGTGTGGGAAGCACCTAAGCTGATGGATACATGCCAGCAAAAACACTCCTGTCTGTAGCTGTCAGGAGTAAACCAGCTGAGATTGAAGTTCAGTGTCATGCAAAAGAAAGCCCTTAAGAAGCTATGGAGAGCACTGTGCTATCTTGACAGAGCAGAATGATCTGTGACAGAGATGTATTTATATGACTTGATATTTTATTTAGTGTGCATGCGTATTTTAGCAAACCCCTTATTAGCTCCCACAGCATGTATCTGTCAGGATTGGATTTATGCTAGCACCCTGCTAGCCCCTGTGCTTCCTGTGCAGCAAAAGAGGAGAGCTGCTGCCTTGGCCTTCAGGCAAGCTATGTCTTCCCTTTCTACTCCTTTACTCATTCACTTCTGTTAAGTGCAGGGGTGTACTGCTAGCTGTGAAACCACACCTAAACCCAGAATCTAGACCTTTAGTCTGCCAGGCAGCTTCTCTTCACTGACCTTTTTCCCCTGCAACTCATGGGTGAGGGATTTGGAAGTCTGGGGTGATTGTGGCTATTGAGGGTAAGGTATCATTGTCACATAAAAGCCAGTTGCATCCTCACCATGACTTCCCACAAATGAAGAGCCCTGCAATACAAGCTGTGCTTTTTGGAGTTAAAAGCATGCACATCACAGCTTGCAACTGGTGTTGAAAGACCCTTCTCATTGTAAGCAGAGTTGTTTGAAAGCAAACAAAAATCCATAATGGACAGTAAACTTTGCTCTTACCTTTCTGCATTATTATGTGAAAGTATTGTGTAGCTTGAAGAAAAGCTGTCATCCCTGTCCCCTAAGTATAAAAGGGTCATCAAACCAAAATGCCATGGGAAACCTACTGTTCTACCAGCATTCCTTTGCAGAAAGGATGCTTCAAGGTAAAGCTCTATAATGGCAGTACTTCTATTTATCCTTAGTGGGATGAGAACATGCTTGGAGTGAAGGGAAGCCAGAGTTAAATTGCCATGTGGCTGTTCTCAACCAGCAAATTCATCTGTATCTTTCATCTCTCTTTAACAAACATACCAACTCTATTGGCTGCATGTGGGTGCTTGGTCTGCCAGTTACAGTTGAGGCATGCAGTGTGTGATTCCTCTCTAGGAACTCTCTGGCAGTAAGATTACATGGAGGAAGAAGCTTTTCCTATCTTTATTTTACATTTCTTTTTCAGAGTTCACCCTTGATGCCTCTTACTGACCTTGGCAGCTGCTTTACTGGGGCACAGGAAGAGCCAGCACATAGACATGAGCAGCTCCATGGGCTCCATCCAAAGTGTTAAAACAGAGCTGCCAAATGCACCCTGTCTGTGCTGGCAGCCTCCGTGGCTGCTGCTCCATCTGGGACTGGGATATCCCAACCTCTTAGTTTCTTCTCCCTCCATTTGCATAGATCCAGTAACCCTGTTTCATCTCTCCTGTTGTTTTCTATTATGTTTTTTTCTGCTGGGCTAATTCCAGAAGAGTGTCTCTCTGTGTGTCCTTGTAACCATGTCTTCATAGCACAGAAAATCATGCCATGGGATTGATTTCTGTCTCAAAGATACCCTGCCTTGATGATGATGACACCAGTCTATGCATTTCACTGTAGATGTGAAGAAATTCCACTTGTGGAAAGGTTGTGGATTATGGCTTTTAGCAACAAAATTGAAGGGTAATCAGAAATACTTCATACAGGGAAACTTGTTGAAATACACCCATGGTATGTTAATAGCTGATGATATGTCATGATGTGTTGATACAGATTCTGTTAAGTAAGAGACACTTGAGTCAAGGCATCTTGTGAATGCAGGATCGTTCTTTTCTTTCCTGTTCCACTACTGCTTGCTCAGGACTGGAAGAAAGGGAGGGGAGAACAGAGAGGGACAGAATCCCAGACAGTTGCATTAACTGTGGATAATAAAAGTCCAATATGTCTGGCACAAATGAAATTTCCCAGAATCAGATGGCAAAAGGATAAATGAGTGGGAATTGTCAGCATACCTACAGTAACCCCAGACTCATGGAAACGTGGAAAGAGAGAGGAAAATAATCACTGTGTACCACTCCAAAGTGACCACAGGGATTCTCTTCATTTGCTGGAAGACTTCCCCAATCCAGTCTTTGGGAGTGTTGCATGTAAATGAACACTGCTGATGTAGTCCATTGCCTTCTGGTGTAAAGTGCGTACCTCTCTGGAGGATGTCTTATCACCACCAATGTATGGATGGTTCTTCCCTCACTGGTTTTCTTTCTGGGAAAGTGCAGTGAAAAACCTTATTCCCTTCAAATTATTTACATCCCTTATGATTTCAGAGGGAATAGTAAGATTGCAATTAAATTTGTCCTTGTTAGCGTTAACCCCCAAAGCAATCATGTCAAAATAGATCTGAACAGGAACCCCACAGGAGTATGAAAAGCATGAAAAGAGATTGCTTCTCCACTCTTAATTCTGGCTGTTGGTTTTGGTCTCCAGTTTCCGTGCTGATGAGCTGTACATGTTAAATAGGCAGCAGTATCCCCTCAGTGACACCCAAGCTGACAGCTATCTCTGCCTGGGAAACTCCTTAATGGGTTCGGCAGGCTCTCCTCCAAGATTTCCTTTTTCTAAGGAGTTATTCTAAGCTATGGAGGCACTTCACTCCTTTCCCGGGGCACCAGGGTCATGATGCCAGTGGGGATACCCATGTCACCGTGTGTTTGTGAGATGAAGTACCTCCAAGAGCATGAGATGGACAGCACTGCAGTAATGGAGCCCTTGTAAATAACAGCAAGAAAATGAGGTCTAAAAATGCAGTGACCTGGGAGAAGTGGTGTTTTCCACAGCATGAATGAATGAGGCATGTGCTCCCATTAGATGCATTTAGAAAATCCCAGGTCCTGGGGAATCTGCCTGACTTTAAAGAATGAGGCCAGTGGGTGTCTTCTGGTGGATGTGAGGTTTGGATCAGAGTCTGGGGCTCTGATAGCAGTGAAATGTTACTGGCAGCATTAACTGATCTAATTCTGTAGATCCTTTTGGAAATCAAGGTATCTGCTGGCTAGTAGAATGCATACATACCTGCCTTAAACCTCTTGCAAAGGCTGCTGCCGTGAGTAGTGCTGAAATCTTTCAGGTGTGGATGATGCATCCTGTGGTATTAAAGGATAATCTGATTATCCATTTTGGTTAGGAACAAATGTTGATGTCCCCATTGACTGGTACTGCTGGAGCTTGTGGTTCTTCCACAGCACATCAATCTGCTAGGACTGTCAGGGTGCTCCTTATTCCAAAATGCCCTCTCAGGGACCAAAGACATTTGCAGTGACCTGACCTTTTCTGTAGTCTTCAGGACATGGCCTTGTTGTCAGATGGGAGGCTTGACTTGGAGGGGTGTGTGGTGTGAATGCTGTAGCCTCCTCCAGCCTGGATGTGTAGTGGGTGCCTGTCAGCCCTCATGGTAAGGGCCTGGATGCAGCAGTTGGGTTCTACATCAGCTGCTAAGTTGTGAGTGACTCTAAGAATGGTACCATTTCTGTCAGTCCCTCACTCAAGCCAGGGATAGAAATATAATGAACCGGGGTTACTTTTAAACCAAATCATTTTATTTGCCTCAAAGCAGTGTCTTGAGTAAAATAAAAATAAAAAAATAAAAATAGCAGATGAGAAACCAAGAAAAACAAATCAATGCATGTGAAAATCTCACTCAGCCCTAAGTGTGAATCATCCCGTCCCTTTCCAAAGGCACATATGGCCAAGGGCAGCCTTGTAGTAACAAACCAGGGCAGGAATAAGATGGTTTAGGAACAAAGTGGCTCTGGGGTTTCTGCAAGTGATGCACGGGAGGCTTATCTGAGGGGCAGTGGGGACTGATGGGGATTTTGCAAGTTCTGTCCATCTGAATCAAGAACTAGGAGTAGTGAACTACAGATTGGTCGCAACATAAAGACAGCTGAAAAATGTCAGCTGGAAATGCCTGGAAGGATGTGGCCTTGTTTCCAGCCCTGCAAACCTAGGCTGAGGATAAAATTGTATGGAAGAAACTTTAGCTTATAGGGAAATATGAGCAGCAGCCTTTTTATGGATGGGTCAGGTTGAAAGCAGCAATCAGAAGTTGAAAGTAGGAGCCTCTTCAGGGAACATCCACGGATGAAGGCAGACTTGGAAAAAAGCATTGTTGTAAAGCTATTTCTAGTAGGTAGCAGGATTTCTGTGGGAAAGCTGGCATATTCTGTACTTCTCCATGCACCAACCCTCTGCCTGATTTATTTTGTTACCTATCTGGTGTTAAATGACACCTGCTAAGTCCTATGTGACACTTGGAAGTTCTTTAGGTACATGACTAATGTGCAGATCAAGGCAAACTGAATGGCTGTTACATCAGCTTCTACTCATGCCTCTTACTCTGCTATCAGGAAATGTGTTTTATAATGGAAGAGAATTTCTCCTTTCTTTATGGAACATCCTGTGATGGCAGGAACAGAGTTTGAAGGACACTTGCACAGAAAGTTATGTGAAAGTTTTTGCTTTCTTTTCATTAACGCCCTCCTTCCTGCTAATGGTTTTATTCTTAGCTCTACTGACAAGCATGCAAAGGCTCCTGCTGCTATCCTAATGCTTTGGGCATTGCCTGTAAGGGCTCAGGAGGCAGCCTGGGATCTGTTTCTTGGCTGAAACTCCAGACTTGGAGCTGGGAAGGAGAGCAGGTCCTTGTAGTTAAAAATAACAGGGAAGACTGGCTCAGCCTCTTAGTGAGCAATAAACCATCTTTTTCCAGGCTCCTTTGCCCACCTTTCTCTTGCTTTTTACTGCATCTTCAATACAAGGAGATTATGGGAAATCCAATTCTAAGTCAATAGCAAATTATGAGGCATTGACCACATGGAACTAGTCCTGGTTTAGAGAAGGCAGGGTCTGTTTCTGCCATAACCTCTTCCACATCCCTCTTCCTCTTGCAAGGAGTGTTTTAGCTAGTGGAGCACTGAGTCTCTGCTGGTATTGGTAGAGGGGAGGAAAAAGAGGTGACTTTGGGTTAGAGCATCATATGTGTGGGGTGTTACCCTGGAACACTGGTAAAGAAAGTTTGGCCTCCATGTGTTTCTGCAGAGAGCAAGAGTTGCTCTTACAAGGCTAGTAACCCAGTTAGGGACCTTCCAGTGCTTCACATATAGCAAGTTACACTTAGCTTACCATTTTAACATTTTCCTTTGTTAGATCCAGAGAACTTCACAGGAGATAGCTGTTCATGCAAAAGACTGAGGGGCACTAGAGGTCTGAAGTTAAATGTAAGTCTGAATACTAGTGTTTCATATGGCACTGAACTACGGTGTTGTACTCAGTTTGAATTGCACATCTGCTCATAGTGTTTTTTCTAGATGCTTTTGTTTGCTCTGACTGATCTGTTGTGATGTGTTGATCCAAAATAACGGATACCTACATATGTCCATAGGTACAAGGCAGCTGCAAAAACTCAGATTATGCCATCTAAGTGACCATAGCTGGCATACAGGAAGCACTCCCGGGAAGAAACTGACACCAGTGCATCCAACAGCATCTGTATGGCTCTTGCCATTTCCCAGTTAGAAGAGGATAAGTATCCTCTTTGCTCTTTACCCTGAAATGAGGCTGCCAAGGAAACTGGATAGGAAATGGTGTATTTTGTTAAAGTAGTACCCAAAGCAGGTTCCTGAACTACTTGTTCCTGTGCTGACAGGGCACATCTAGCACAATTTCTGAGGTAGCAGTAGGAACAATTCCGGTATTCCTGTAAGGCTTATTGTGCGTGGTATCCCCAGCTCCTCACAATGCAGGCTGTCAAGGTCAGCTCTAAGAGTAGAGGCGTTAGAACTTAACAGCCTGGTAAAGTCCCTTATCATCAATGAGTGAAATACATGGAGAGAGCAGAAGGAAAATTCAGTTTGTAAACGTGTTCAGCATCAATTATTTAGCATATAGGGACTGCTGTGTATTGGATCCCTTACAGAGCAGTGCAGCCCTGAATGGCCTCAAGAAGAAGGCAGTAGGAAAATAGCATGCAGCTGAAAGAATGTTTTGACTATTTGCAAGTTACATGGATAGATAAGGCAGGCTTCTTGCTTTGTTTGGGCTCTATCTGCAGTGGCAGATGTATAGGAAGGGATTTTTGTGATATAGACATAAAATGGAAGATGTTACAGCCCAACTGATTATGGTGAAAGCTAATGGCTATCTGCTGGCATATCCATATTTGTGGCATCTAGCAGTTAGGGCTGAGGTGCAATGACCTTATAGTCTTTACAATCAGTGCATTAATTCATTAAAGAAACTGGATATCAGCATGCTCTGATTCAAGTCTTATGACTTTATGAATTGTCCTACACACTTAATGCAGCAGTAGCCTCCACCCAGAGAGCTCAGAACTAAAGCATGATGTGTTCCATCCATTTACCCATGTGAGGATATTTTGCAGTCCATCACATTTGAGTTACAGGATATTTTACATATTGCAGGCTTTAACTGGCGACTGCCATGCTGATGTATGTCTTTGAGGAGACTTGTAAGTTCTGATGTCCCTGTATTACCTGGAGTTCGCAGGCACCTCCTGAATTCTTCCCTCTCCCGTGTTTGCTCTGCAAGAAGAGCAGCCCGATTCCTTAGAAATCTGCATGTGCTTGAGCTTTGGAAGGGCCAAACCAAGGTTAATATTTCCTCCAGAAAAAAAACCCTTCTTTGCTTTCTGCAGAAACAGGCTTACAAATAGGAAACCCAAACTGGGCTTGTCCAGCTCAAAATCTACCAGTTCTAAGTGTCATTTGGAGGCTGTTAGGGTTCAGTTTCTGTCCCTACACATACTAAAGAGACGCTTCATTTTACTGGCCCAGAACTAGCATAGTCCCGTTCACTTCATCTCAGCCAGTCTCCTGCTTCAGACAAAGCCTAAACCACTAGAGGTCAGGGGAGGAATGGACATTTGGAAAAGTGGAGGTAAGAACAGAATTCCGCAGGGAATCTCTTTCTTTCCATGCCTAGGAAAACTCATCGAGGTGAATCTCGATAGCCTGAATTTTTAGAGAGTCCCATAGGGAAAGCACAGGAGTGTTCCTGGCATTTGCCATCTTTATCCAGGCCTTTGCCTTGCTGCATATTTACTTCAGCAAGTCATCTAATTGCTCTGTGCCATGGACCCCATCTGCTGTGTGAGGGCTTCTCCTGCACATTGTTTTCCTCATTCACGTGAAGCACCATGTGGCAGTGATTGTTTCTTACTGCATATGGGAAAAGTGGTATAGGGGAAAAGAACGCCCCCCCATCCACTGGGGCTGATTGAAATGCACATAGCTCACCGCTTCTCTTATCTCTAAGCATTGCCTTCACTCAGAAATAGCTAACTTGGCCTGAGGTTCAACTGCGGGTGAAGGCTGTCTGACATACATTTATCAGATGTTATCGTCTATTTTCTCTTTCCATTCCTGATTTTTGCTTGGCGGATCTTGGTTCTGTGCAGAGAACGCGCTCCGTGCTCGCCACCCTCCCATGGCAGTAGGCAGGACTGGGAACCCCGGTCCTCGACGTGTCCGTAGGTGAGCTGAAGGTGGCAGATGGTCACCCACCAGGAGAGGGAGCTGCCTGCCCTCGGGAGGAGCAGGCACTGTGGTGTGGCTCGGGGGAATGCCGAACCCGGGCGATGCCCTGTCCCTCCCCTCCCGCAGCAGCGCAGATCGGCACCTGCAGCAGGGACTGTGCACAGCCTTTCTCAAGGCTCAGATAGGGGTTTATTCTCACCGTTGTCTTTAGGGCCAAACAATGAGGCTCAAACACAAGTGACTGACACTGCTTTCCTGCCTGGCTGGGATGGCCACAACAGTATCAGCGGGTACAGGATACTGCAGGGGATTAGCTTTGGGAACTCTATCACTGTGGGAAAGGAATGCCAGCATACACCAGGATATGCATTTAAATTGCTGTGACTGAGCTGGTGCAACCACAGCCTTTGCTATACAACTGTTTCCAAGCTGAGCCTTCTGCCTCTATTTGTTCTGCCACCTTTTAGAGGAAAGGTGGGCCAATCCAGGAAACTCCTAGTTCTGTTCCAGGTTGAACACAGCCATGCACAGCAGTGTGTGGTTACACCCAGAGAAACCTTCCCCAGGCTGAGCAAATGGCATCATTGGCTCAGGTACAGTATGTGCGCTCCCACTGCCTGTTAGGGGCTGTGAAATGAAAGGCGAGCAAGCATAAGAGGGGATTTTAAGGTGAGTCATGTGTGCTGAGGATTTGGGATTCCTAATGCACCTGATTGCTCACGCTGCTCTGCAAGAAACAAGAGTATTTCCTTGTTCCCACAAGGTTGGTTGTTAACAATACTCAAAGGCTTCTTTCCCCACTTCCCCCTGCTCTGTGGTAATAAGACTGTGACCTGTCCCCTGGGGGTGGAGGAAAATACTTCACATATTTGTCCTCATCACTGCTCCTTTGCTGTAACTCTCAGCCCAGGTGAGAGCTTGTGGCAACAACGAGCTCCTTCCTAGCTGCCGAGAACAGCACTTGTGAGTTGTATCTTCTGGGTTAGGGAGTAAGGGAAGGACTCTGGCTGTTGTAGGACCAATGGTAAGCATGCTCTGAAAGACATGATTGCTACTCAGAGGAGTATTAGGCATGTGTGAATGATTTCACCCACAGCTTCAGTGTTAATGCTGCTCATTCTCCATCTGCTCCAAGGAAGGTCTAGGAAAGCCGCCAGGAAAATATAGTAGTAAATAATGTTTCTATTGAACCTTCCATCAGAGACTTGCAAAGTGTTCTGCAAGCTCTGCTGAAGTCCTGCTGCCACTAGGAAATGGGAGCATCCTTGTGCTTTCTGGTAATGTGCATACATGTGAGAAGGCTTAACCCTAGGCAACACTGACCTGGTGGAGTCTCTGTTTCCAGGCTTGTGGTATGGACTCATATGGGAGGAGCATAGAAAGTTAGATGGATGCCTCAGCAAGACAATTCCAAGAAACTGTCAGTGTTACCAGATCGCTCAGTGAGGTAACATCCCACAGTGCCAGAAATGTTGGCGTTCCTGGGCTTGTTGTACTTCAGAGGCCCACTGGGTGGGATGCTGCATCTCCCTGCACATTCCATGGTGGTGACATTCCTCCCTTAGGACCCCGGAGCAGCTGCCACCGTTAATATCCTGAGAGGTTACTGCTTCATCCAAAGCTTTGTGAGACTCTTCTGCAATTTCTCTTATCAGACATCTTTTATTAAAATACTTTAACTGAAGCTCCTGGCAGCTTCTCTGCTCCTGTATGTAAATCTGCAGCTATGTAATGTTTTGTCCTTGAACAACTATGTCTCGCTGTGCTTTGTGGCAGGAGCCTCCCCACAGAGCACCCTGTGCAATCCGAGTGCCACGAGCAGCACATGGCTCCCAAAGGTAAAGGATTCAGGGCCTCTCTGCTATGCAGGCCCTGCTTCTCCCCTCACACAGAAACAACCCTTTTCAAAAGAAACCAGCAAAATAGAAGTAAAGATGTGGATGTGAAAGGCCTGGACTAAAATTGTGTTGCCCCTGACCGTAGAAGGAGCGAGGGCTGGCAGCCATGCCCTGCAAGAAGCACATGGGTATTGTGCTTCATCCCAGCCGGTGGGACACGACATGTGGAGCTGGGTCAGAGGGAATTCCCCTCTGTTATAGACACGAGCAAGGGCAGACTGACAGAGGCTTGTCTGGAGGCTGTCACTGAACCTGTCAGGTGCTGGCTGCTGTCTTTGACAGCCTTGTGCTAGGTCCTGCAATGCAATGAGTTCTAGTTGCTCCTTGAGGGCTGGCTACTCTTTCTCTCATTTTGTAGTATTCACCTTCCTGCTTTTAGGATCCTTTCAACAAATAGGCTCACAGCTGGTGCTGAGTATATTTGTTTGTATGAGACATGACACTTTATGGGGAGGTACATTCCTATTGTGCAGTACTAGACCTGGTGCTCTTTGCTACTATTAAAGGCTAGAAGGATGAGCCAGGCCCCTTCTGAAGGGATCCTTTCTTTCTACATCTACAAAGCTAGATAGTAATTCTGAAACTTGTCTAGCCCTGGATGTCCTCTGTAGGCATGTAAAATACCACTGGGATGACTCCACAGCCATTATCACTGGTTGGTGGTGACAGCTTTCCTACAAACTTGCTCATCAGAGCTCAGGAGAGAATAACTCACTGCTCACTGAGAGTCTTACTTGGACTGTCTGGATGTTTGAGTATCTCTCCATTACTTCAAGGATGATTCCAGACATTGAGTCCCCCTTAGAAATGCTCCTGGATAAGCTGGACATTGTCAGCAACAGGAGGTTGCACAGGTATAACCTTTGGGTATTTGTGTGGGCCTTTCTTTTTTAACATGGGCTGTGAACAAGTGAGCTGTCTGTGGGTCTCTCTTTGCAAAGCTTGCACTCTCTTGGCTAGCCTCATTTTTTTTTTGCCATCTTTCCACATAAGTGGTATTTCTTTCTCATCTCTTCAAGAAGACTTTAACTTGGTAACTACAGAATGGAGGAAGAAAGGAAGTGGCTTGTCCAGGGGCAGCAATGGAGAGGGTCAGAACTGCCTCAATTTATCTGGTAAAGCTTTTCCTGAGGCTGTGCCAGGCCCATGTCTCCAAGCTGCTTAGATGGAGCAGGGCATTCTTACAACCTGGAGTCAGCTTGGGGGTTGCCTCCTATGAAACTAGTTTTTCTCACCCTCTCGGTGATGACTGACAAAAGCAAATCAGCTCCTACCTGTGAGATCCAAACAAGCTATAAATCAACTCCCATGTTTGTGTGGGAGAAGGATGTTTTCAAGTGCAAGGGAGGAAAGCTGTCTTTTAAGAAGTCAGGTACTTAATGATGTTGTTTTTATGGCACACTTCTCCATGGGGTGGAGGAGAAGAAGGGCAGGTCTATTCCCATGTTGTGGGTGCTCAGATGTGAGAAAGTCCATTGTATCTTACCACCCATTCCTCGAGGACTTCACCAAAAATCAAGAAAAACCCAGATGCTAAAAATATTTACATGGAATAGTAATACTTATCTGGATAAGAAAACCCAGAGCACATTCATGTGGTATCAAGGGCCAGCTCCTTTGTGGTGATGAAAGCGCTGTGGCTTATGTGTTGTGAAGGGCTTCATGGTTCACCAAGTTGTGCTTTCTTTAGAGAAAAAGATCTGGGAGCATTTTCCAACAGTAATATTTCCAAGGCCTTCGTTTCGCTTCTAAAAGCAAAAGCTGAAGATTCAGATTCACTGAGCCTAGTTTTTGTAATGGTAGAAAATGTTTTGTGAGTGGGATCAACACTGATAACAAAACAGGCTGTCACAGCTCTTATTTTCTAGCTGCTGTTTGCCTGTGGTGCAATCTAATGCTCCTGCAAGCACAACTAATGGTAGGCACAATGTTATTTGCTTTTTCTAGCACAAAAGGTTATCTTTATGGTGGGATTTCAAACTTCTCCATCTTCCTTGCACCTGGGTATTGGCTGCATTACTTCTCTGGAATCCATCTTCATTACCCAGAAAATTCCAAGCATGACTCTCCTCTCTGTCTTGTGCTTACGACAAGATGTGCTGTGAGAAACCAGGGGGGCCAGCATGGATAAAAGGTTTTATAGGGTGGTGCTAGAAGGTTTCCCTCTTTTATTAGAATCATATCTGCATAAAATCTTTGTAGTGTTATGAAAGAGCTGTATATTACCGGGAACTAGCATATGAAGACAAACCTCTCAGATAATAGGCTGAAGAACAAACGCTATTAAATGTAAGGTTAGATAGTGCTGGATATAATATCTAATACATTTTTCTCATCAAAATGTGCCTGAATGGACAAGAGATGATGTGACTTCAATATGATTCTTGCAAGTGTTAAGGATAAGACAAAGAAGCTGCTGAAAAACATTATCCTAGCTTGGGTGATGGTAAATTGATTCTATTTAAATGAAATGAAAGGATAAACAACAGTAGGTTTGCAATTCAGATTTTCTCTTTCAAAGGGACAACTGATTAGGGAAACAAATATAGTTGAATATGGAAAAGGTTTGGAATTTCTATGCCAGCTGTTGCACAAATATTACGAGGATCTCTCCTGAGGACAGGACTCTCCACTCTGGCATACTGAAAGAACTGCAATACAGCGGCAGAAAGTTCTGCCCTTTGAGAAAAGAGTAGAGAAGAGGAGGCAAAACTAGGCATCACTGAAATGGGGGTTGTGAGTAAAGATGTTGTGGAAGTTGTGAATGCTTCATCCCTGGCCGTGTCAAAGGCCTGGCTGGACAGAGCCTTGGGTGACATGGTTTAGTGTAAAGTGTCCTGCCCATGGCCAGAGGGTGATCTTAAGGTCCTTTCCAACTCTAACTATTCTATGATTCTATGTTCTTAACAGTACATGTTATCTTAGTCAATAGCTGTGTTGGGTTACGTTTATTGACAATTTTAAAACATAATGGAATTGAATTGTATAAAATTCAACAAGAGAAAACTCATGGTTATTAATCTATGGATCAACAAGCGTTTCTGTTACAAAAAGACATGTAGGTGCAGGCAGGTGAGGGAGAAGAATGAACGTAAGGGCCAAAGGATGGATCTGACATGCCAGATGGGGAAAACAACACTGCGGTTCTAGTAATCAGGAAAGGATAAAGGTGTTGATGCATTGTACAAAGTAGGAATGAAATCTTACTTAGAGTTTTGCATCAGGTTCTCAGCTCTGAAACAAGTGCAGAAAAATGTTATTCATTTCGTAGTCATCCTAGGAAACTGTTTTGTGAGAAGGAAAGAGCCTACCCTGTGAGGGGCAGGAGTGCATCTACAAATGCACTCCAGGAATGAACAGGAAGAGAAATGTACTTAAACCAAAGCATAATGTTAGTCAAAAAAGCAAAAGGGTATGACTGGGCCAGAAACAAACTGGTTTTTAATCCTCAGAACAGCGAGGCTTTAAAAGAGTCTCCAAACTGAAGCTGTGGGGACAAGAAACTTATTTTAGGACATGGAGGTCTAGAAGGCCTTTGCAGCTCCATGTTTTATGCATAGGATAATGCAGGTACAACTGAACTAATTGATGTCAAAAGCACAAGGTGCTGTAAGGAGATATGGTTTTTCAAGGTGGCTGGATGCTTAACTACTGTTTTAGGAGCAGTATTAAGGTGTAGCCTGGCCATCTCCATTAGTGTTTACCCAATGCAACTCGCCTCTTGGTTTTGGGAAAACTGGGCAGCTTTCTGACCAACACATATTTTGCCACAATGCTTTCAGATCTGCCTAGGAATTGATGCTGGACATATGTATGCTGAAAGAATATTTGCCAGCCCCATCCTTTATATTGCATTCCCCTTGGAGTAGAAAACCTATTTCCTGATTCTACAACCAGTCTCTAATTCAATTAAAGGAGCTACTGATGGCAGTTTGTGCAGCTTATGAATGGCAGGAAAACGTGAGTACCAGATCCTCTACTGCAAGACACAGACCTCAGTTGCAAAGGTTTTATTTTTAATGTTCTTTATAGTGATACTGGTGAACATGTGGAATCCATAAAATAACACTTAGGATACATCTGTGTGAATGCTGCTGCTTGAGTCATGGTAGGAAATGATGCAGGTTGAAGACTTTACAGTATTCTTCCTGCTGGAGTGGGTTATTCCAGAATGCAGCCCAGCCCTCCTTACAGTGAAGAAGTCTGCCGATGAATGCTCGGTGCTCTGAAAGAGAGAAAGGAGACTGTCGGCAGCCAAAGCTTTCTCGTAAACTGAGATGTAGCAAGAATTGATCTGTGGAGGCTTTGTTACCTTTGCTGTGTCTGGGATTTGGTGCTTTGAAGGAAAATAGGACTCTTGCAGCCAGATAGCTCTGAACAGCAGGACAGTGACAGAGTTTTCAGCACTGCACATGTAGACATAATATTACCTTCTTCCTTTTGCCTTGGCTTGCATGGTTACGCGACTGGATGTAAATAGAGGTGCACGTGGGTCTTGCTGCAGGTTACATGTCAGGATGAGGTAGCAGTTATGAGTTGTAGTTGTCCTGGTGTATGTATCATGGAAGAACCAGCTGCTAAGAGCTGAAAACAGTAATCTCAAGAAGTTTTTGTATTCTTCAGAGTTAAGCACTTAAGCAATTCCCTCTGGCTTTGTTCTGACTTCGTAATTCTCTGTTACATAGTAAAGCTTATAAAACTTGCCCTCTTGCCATGTATCAATTGTGGTTCATTATGTTTTGCAGCGATGAGCATAGAAGTAGAAAAGTGGTAAGAACAGTTGTCAGCCAGGCTCTTCAGTAGCACCAACTGCCACTGCAGTTAAAGCCTCTTTTTACTCTGCTTTCTACTTGCTCAGAAAGAAAAGATCATTTGAAAAAATAGAAGGATTTGCTCTAAATTTTATTCTTATTTATATACAAATGTGTATGTAGATATACATCTATATGCATATGTATATATACATTTGAGTTTGACTGTATTTAAGAACAGATTATCAGACCAGATGGGCCCTTCCCTGGCTGCTTAATCTGATAGCCTGTATGTTATAGCTATAGACATCTCTAAATCACTTCCTGCTTCAATTACAAAGGTTTTAGAAAAAAGAACTGATTTTTGACTTGAATAATTTTTGGTAAAGCAGAACTGCTGCAATAGTTGGTGAAATATTAATTGTTAATACACATGCCTCTTCTAGCTCTGTAGCTTCCCACTTTTGCTGTAATGGGCTTTTTTACAGTGTTGTCATGCAGGTGACTCCAACAATTGAATTAGCTTTGCTATGTATACGAACAAAAACCTGTGCAAATCAGCCCTTGGCCTAAAGATCTGAACTCATTTGTGCTTCTTGAATCTGTTATTATAAACCGTCATTTCCAGTCCCCTCATCTTTCTTGCAGCTGTTTCCTGTGTGCTCCTCTATTTATCAACAGCCTTCTTGAGCGGTAGCCAACGAAACTGTACTTGCTGCATCAGGAGTAGACATGACACAAGTGAGAGGTGGTATCACTTGCTTCCTTTCCCAGGTTCCTACAGTGTTCACAGCCATCTTCCCTGCAGCACCGCCCTGGGAAGTCCTGTTCCATTGACTTTTCACTAGTCACTTTTCCAAAGTGACTGCTGTCCAAAGGTACTCTGTCCTGTAAGACCTGCGGTCTGTGTTCCTACATGTTAAAACATATTATTCCGACCTGTTAAACTGACATTATTCCAAGCAATCCAGATCATTCCAGCAGAAAGCTCTGCTGTCCTTATTTACTAAAAGCTCTAGCACTGGAACAAGGGTTCCTTGTCACTAACAATGCATTACAACAAAGAGAGTTCAAGTTCCTTGGGAGCTCCTTTGGAAATAGTCTCAGTAATATATCCCTACCTGTAATTACAGTCTGGGACTTGTTATATAGCCAGGTTGAACGCACTTAATGTGGCATGGTGAGCCTAAAATGTTATGGGTCCCTAATGAGCATGTCACACAGTACCAAGTTCAGTGACATAGCTGTCTTTCAGCAGGCAAGCAAACTTTTGATACCATTAAAATAAAAATCAAATTAATTTGGCAAGTTTTACCTCTTATTAAGATCTTGTTCACTGGTACAAATGACATGATCCCTCTGTTTCTCTATTAATCGAGACCCATGTCAGCCCTTACATTATTTTGCCAGGACTGTTGCCAGGCTGGCAGACCTATATTGATGTTTATAAAATAGTGGCACAACATGAGCATCCTTCCAGGCTCCTGGAAGTTCTCCCTGCTAACAGTTATCAGCAGACTAGAGTGCTCTCATCCTGCTCTTTGGAGATCCTCTGGAGATCTGACTTCAGCAACTAAAGCATAGGCACTTTTCAGACTGCAGCACAGCCTGTTGTTGACAGCTCTCCCTATTTATCTATTGCTGAGGTGCTATACCATCAACACTACTCTTCTGTTAACATAGACTTGAAAATGAAACTATTTCTTTCAGAATATACCATGTTCTTTTGCTTCATATCAATGTTTTATTTCTAGATTTCAATTTATCAAAATCTGTCCTTTTCATGGCACTGATATGTTCCTCATAACCTCTTTCTCAGTAAATGGGAGGCTTCCCAGTTTGTTATCATTCTCTAACTTTCCTCTTGACTAATTGCATGCAGGATTACTTCAGCTTTGTGAAACAGTCCATGTTAAAACACCAACCACTAGACTAGTCAGGTAATTGGTCAGGTAACTCACTGGCTATTTTCTGTTTGCAGACAGGAAGATGATGCAGGTGTAAGCACACCTGTATGAATCACAATAAACACTTGTTTTGGGATTAGTTCCTCTGATTTGGATGCAACATTGCTGAAATAAGAAATAGCAGTTGCTAATAATTTAGAGTTGCAGTTAACTTTGTAACTGGTGGTGTATATCCCTTTACTCTGCATTTATCTCAAAGGTTTTTTTTTTCCCTTCTCCCTTAGCTCCCTATCCCATAAAAGATACACTTCAGTTCAAATCTACCTATCCACTACTCCATGCTACTTTACGTAGGCAGGAGACTGAGAACCTCCTTCCCCTTTCTGACATGTATAATTTGGATCTTCTTCAAACTGCTCTTCAGTTCCTTGATCTTGACTATATTAAACTGTGATCCCTTCAAAGAATTTCTCTAGTACCTATAACCACCCTCATTGAGCTCAGCTTTTCTAATTCTTGAGCTTTGAAATGTCCTTGGTCTCTTTAGAAGCTGGGCAGGGAAATCCAGTAGTGAAACAGCCCCTGCGCATTCTGCTTGATCAAGTGGACCAGTCACCAGTGTGGGCTTTACAGCTTGAAACTGTTGAATCACTAAGAATAGCATCTTAGTTCCTTCCATCCTAGACACCTTGTTTTCAAATCCTGTCCCATATAGTTTTTGGCAATCGTTCAGTCCAAGAAGTTGGTCCAGATGAGTGCATCCCAATATCCTATTATAAACCAAATGGTTTCACTGCAAGTGCTGAGAAGGCATGAAAATTATTAAGTGTGAAATAAAATAAACCCCTCTTCTGAAAGCACAGGTTGGCCATTCAGGTTCGGAGGCTGTAGATGGTTTTTGCTTCAGGTAACCCTGATGTATTAACACAAATCATGTAAGGTTAGGAAAGTGGGATTGTAATTCTGGGGACAACGCCTGGGACAATGGATGCTTAGCTGCAAGTATGAAGCTGGAATTTTCAAAGTTGCTTGAGGAAATCTGGTCTTGAAATGAAATGAGTCAACTTGACTGAGCAAATCCTGTAGTTAGAGTTTCAGCATGTTCCATTCTGTGTGACTTCATCTTTTATCCATCTTCACGTGGGCAAAACAGAGCAGTGGAACTGTTTCTGTTAGCGTTGTTTTTGTAAGGATCCCCTTCTCATGGCTTGGGCCCTTTTGTAAGATGCCAGGAAGCTGTTTATAAATTGATAACTTCTGGGTCTGCCCTTATTGTTTTGGGATTCCTCTGCTCCCACATGGACCTGGCAGACCCTTCCTAAAATGCTGGGGTAGTGCAAGAATGCTATTTCTGTAACTATCCATTCCACACTGTATTCTTAAATGCCAGTTAATCAGACCTCAAGCATTTGGCTGTTCTGAGAAGTGGGATGCTAAAGGCAAACATGCATGTTATCATCTGCAGATCTGAGTCCTCCAGTGGGAGGAGGCAGTGGTTCAGGCTCAACATCCTTCATTCAAAAACTTGCCAAAAATTTTGCATACTAGTAATTGTAGTCCCCACTGGGAGCTGAGGCGAGACCACAAACTCCATTTATTTGGAGCACTAAGACTCCTCTAAGTATAATGGAAGTCAGGACTTTGGGAAATGGATCACTACATTCAGCAGTCCTCAACATCAAAGGCCATTTGCTAAGAAGCAGCCGAGCACAGCAGTGGTAGTTCTCTGCTGTACCAGCTGCCTCTGGCTACTGAGGGACTCTGCTGTGCTTCTGGACTTTGGGTCTGGGGTTTGTGTGTGTGTTTTCTTGCTGGCTGTGGGGAGGGTATTTTTGGGCTGTTCAGAGGCTTTGGGGGGCTTGTTGCTGTTTCTTTTTCAGTTTTGGTTGGTATGAGATGATATACACCAGGCAGGCTGGAGTGATCTGTAAGTGTCATAACTGAAAACGTCACAAACTATTCAGGCACTTATAGGATTGTAGGGGAGGGTGAGAGCAGCTGCTCATATTGTTACAAAAGCTAAGTGTTTTCATGGAAATACAGCTTTTCTGCATCCAGTTTATGATTTCAAACACTACAGCATCAGAGTCGTAAAAGGACTTGGCCTTGGCATGCCAGCTTCTGTTCAGAGAGCTTTCCTTTGATTCACTGCCTCTTCCTCAATCACATGTCTGTTGAGTTTAAGGAATTAAGACACCACTGCACTTTCAACATTGAGATTAAGCTTAACTTGATTTCTGAGAGATTTTAAAGCTTCTGTGTCTACAGCATCTCCCATAGGAAACCCCTGCGCTGGATGAGCTGTGTAGGATCAGTTGTTAGTAACAGGTTAATTCAGCTAACAAGTTTCTGAAGAAGCTCAGAGGTACAGCAGGCATAATGGGAATGTAGATATGTAATTGCGGGATTGCACTGCAGAGCAGTTGTCTTTTTGAAGCCCAGGAATGGGCAGCATTAGAGAGTGCTGTCATTGTCCTGTGTTTGGCTCT
Source organism: Forpus xanthops (assembly GCA_032466535.1). NCBI lineage: Eukaryota > Metazoa > Chordata > Aves > Psittaciformes > Psittacidae > Forpus > Forpus xanthops. The sequence continues at coordinate 3,335 of JASSUY010015614.1, read as the reverse complement.
TGCAGCCCTGATGACCTCCTGACACCATGCTCTCTCATAAAATTTGATCAGGTTAAGACTTATATCTGGATGACCTAAAATCTGGGGTTTGTGATGCTGCAGTATGGTGTCCTGTGGAGCTTGATTTTTTTCCCTAAGAGACTGAGTGTGTCCTTGTGTTCGGGTCCTGATTTTGAACCAGATGGAGTGGTTGAGGCCACTGGCACAAGCCAGTGATGGAGTATGGGCTGAGGTGCTTTTAGAGACGTGCCCAAGGTTGCATTACTTCTCTGTGCTAAGGTTGTTGATTCTCTTATCCCTAGCTAATATCCGTTAGCTGGAATCTACAGATGGCTAGAGGTCATTCTGGGACAGAGACAACATGCATATCCAGAAGCAGGAAGATGAGCTAGGTAACTTCAGACTTGCTTTTAATAGTATCTACACAACTTCTGGTAGTGTTCCAAGTGTGAGGGAGCTTCCTAGGTTTTAGACAGTACACGGTATCACCAATATCTAGAAAGGTGCTCTCCATCTTCATCACCAGGGTTTTGAGAACACTGCAGTTCTGCAGTCACCATCTCAAGATTAGGATGGTGTATTGCCCTTTTCTAGGGGCTATACTCAGGTCAATATAGAGACTGAAGTGGGTGCATCGTAAGTGTGCTTGGTAAGTGGAGTAAGAACGCTTGTGTTCAGGGCAGGGACTTTAATCCCTCTAGCCTGACCTCCTGTATCATCACATTGCAGCCAGGTCTCTTATGGAGTGCACTACCTCTTGTTTAAGTTCAATAATGCACTTCCTAGAAAGGCAATCAGCTTGGATCCAAGGGTGTAAAGGGATAGAGAATACATCCCTTCTTTAGCATTTTGATCTCGAAGATAATCACTCTGTAGCAGATGTGAACCAGATGATTCATTCTAATTCCAGCTCTCAGGCATTGTTCTGGTTCTTGCTACGCCTTTTCCCACTTGATTAGAACTCAAAGAACTGTCGTTTTTCTCCCCATGATAGAACTAGCACACTGTAATAAAATTGCCTCTCAACAACCTGTAACAGCAAAGTCCAGCGATGTCTCTAAGCTAGAATCTACTCTGTTCCTCTTAAGAGCAAGTAACCAGTGATTTTAGCAGTTCCGTCATATGAATCATCCTGTCAGTAAAGGCAATTCCATCAAATTTTTCCAGTTCCCTCTGTTTTTCCTTTACATAAATCTCATGACATAGCTTCTGCTCTGTCTGCTAGTGAAGGTGTTAGGGCTGGCTGTAAGACCATGTAACTAACTGCCTAGCCAATGCCTCTTTGTGCTGTGTCTGTAGCTGTCTCTGAGCTCAAACTCCTCTTTGTTAAGAAGGATGCTCTTGCAAGCCACTTCAGCTTGGTCCTGCATTGCTCCATGTTTGATGGTCATAAGAAGCCTGCCTGAGATTTGGAACATGCATGTTAACTTTTAATAGTAAATTGGTATTTGGGCTGGTTTCTCTTTTCCTGGGGATTTTCTCGATCTAGGGGTTTAAAGAAGTTAGCCCTCTGCTTTTTTAGACAGTTACTTTAATGTGAAGTAAGCCACCTTGGCTTCAGCATCAGCTGTGTTTGTGTGCTTGGTATTGGTTACGAATGAAAGAAACAAAATTAAACTTCAGTTTCTTATGAGAATTTTACTTTCCTAGTTGCTTTCAGGGGAACCATTCGATCCATGCAATCAAGGTCTTCCAGTTTTTTCTTACCTTATAATCTCGTTAACATCTGAGCATTGTGTTTTGTGCACAAAGCCCAGGGATAGCCCAAGCAGCGAAATAAGAAGCGTGGAATAGACTTTGGAGCAGACCATAGACATCTGAGGGTTTCTGGATACTTTGCTGCCTGTGTAACTCCTTGAACCTGTAGCTGTGTATAGTGCCTGATAGGTCTAAACTAAAGAATGCACCAGTTTGCCCCCACTCCTGGGCAAGCTTTGTGGTCTTTGTGAAGTCATTTCACCCTTCCTTCATTTCCTCCTCCTTCCTTTCAATTGTACTCTGTTGTTTGGTTTTTCTTTTCCTTTTTCCTTTCCCAAAGCAAAAAAAAAAAAAAAAGACAGTGCTCACTGTCATTTGACCACATTACATACACCACTTGAATTCTGAAATCACTGGGAATGTGAAGGTTTGTTAGTATAACCTTTACCATACAGTCAGTCACAGCTGAACTGCAGATGCTGCTATGGAGAAAAGAGTGATCCCCTAGACTTCAACGAGTCGAGCAGAACATTATTCTATGTTAATCCAGATTTCTTCTTTCTGATACTGAAACTAGCTCTGGAACATCAGTGCAGACCTGTTCTTAACAGAAAAACATCACCACTATTTGGGAGCCTTGTGTGTCATTAGAAATTGTGTTTGCTCCTTTCCTCAGCATCGTGCTGCTCCAGGAGCACTGAATCTTGCACCGACACACGAGGAAGCGCCCCTTTCACTGCAGCATCCTGGGGGTTCCTTCTGCAGTGCATCACCAGATTCCTGCATATCCCGGCTCCGGTGTCACCGGGTGGGAAGGGTGTGCCATAGGCAGGTATGCTGAGAGCACACAGCCTGCATTGTGCTGTGGGCAGCTCTGGCTTCCCTCGAGGTAGGTGACAGGGGGTTTGTTTAATTGCGTGTCCCGGAGACAAAGGCTTTAATAACGATTCAGTTTCGATCAACAAACCGAGAGAAATGTGAAATCATAACCCCGTGTTCTTGAACAAGGGCACGTTAGCTCTCTAACAGACGTCTTATTTCTGGTTTTAGTTAGTGTCTGTAGTTTGACGACAGGTACGACTGGCTGGAGCCGCTCCGGTTTTGAACACTTTTATCTCTTTGAAGACTCCTCCTTTTGAAATTAAATTTCTCCTGGCCTTTCTTAGCTCAAAGGTGTAACTTTACAAGGGCGGGGGGGGGGGGGAGGGAACTTTGGAGCAATTTTACTCCCTTTGAAGATGCACGTTGTTCCTGAAGCTACTTCTGCGCAGTAGGAAAATCGTCCGGGGCCGAGCCGGCAGCGGTGCGCGGTTGGCAGCGCAGTGCCGGGTGCCCTTACGCTGCAGCATGCCGTCGCCATTCCCTGGGCAGCATCTGTGACCAGAGCCGGTTCTGACAACAGGCATATTTGGGTTGATTTGTCCATAAAACCAGATCTGCGGGCGGGCTCGTGTGGATTGAGTTGGCCGCTTCATCCAAGCCAGCGTTGTTTGGCACGCTTTTTGCAGCTAACCACGCTGTTCTGCCACGAATGTGTCCCACCCCCGGCGCGCAGCGCTGCAGAATAGAGGGAGCTGATGGCTCAGCCCCACGTGCGGCGGCGCTCAGCGGGTACGGCCCGACCCGCCCGCGGACCG
>JASSUY010015612.1:0-68474 GCA_032466535.1 Forpus xanthops | reverse complement strand
CAAACTTATGTCTCTCCAATTTAGAGACAAGGATGTCATGCAGGAACATACAATTGTACATTTTCCACAAAGGAAAGTATGGCTCAAGAGGGGAATTTTGTAACCTTATTTTTTTGATAGTCAGGCACATTAATTGCATTTCTAAACTAATTTGTAATTTTGGCAATGTAATTGAAATAATTTCTTTTTCATTACCCCTCCCACATTTTAGTCCTCTTCCTGAGATATTCAAACTCTTCTCTAACAACAGCTTTTAATTTTGTCTTATCACCTCATTTCACTAGGACTTTCGACTCCAAGTGAAAGCAAATCTTTACTGAAGATTACAGCAAATCTTTGGAAATCACAATAGGTACAACTGTTCCCCAGACATGTAAGTTCCTTTACAAAATTTGCCATAGACTTTCTGAAATTCTGTAATAGGAAAATACTCCTTCCTTTATGACATACAGATTACATATAGCATAATATTAATACTGTACTCACTGCTGTCCTGACGGTGTTAAATACTAGTGGGGGTATTCTGCTTTTTAATGAATGCAGATTAAGCTTCACATCTACAGTTTGGCTTCTGGGTTAAAAAAAAATAAGAAAAAAACCCTGAAAAATTTCAAAAATGAGAAAAAGAATAAGTTGCTTGTCAAGTGACAATGAGCTAATGACTTTTAGAGAAAGGAAAACCTGTAGTTTTGTATTGTTATTAGAATATGAAAGGCTTTATACACTGATACCTGAAAGATATGCACAAATTAAAGTCAATCAATAAAACAGCAGCCGGGATAAACACAATATAAATCTTTATAGTACCATAAAATAAGAAATTAGTAAAGTGTATTAAATTACCAAAATATTTCTTCTCTCGAACACTAATAGAAAAGCAGGAAAGTCATTATGTTTAAAAGAAGAGACAGCTTTAATTATATGAATCTTCAGGAACTGTCATATCAGTAAGCTCATTAGCTGCAATGAAAGTTCCTCCTGCTGATCTAAACGTACTTAAAAAACAGGATGTGTTATACTTCAAAGCAAAAAGGTATCTTTAATTCATGTACTGTAACAGTCAGTTAAGCCTACTGCTAGTATTACAAAAGTAGAAACTAAAACTTCAGCACATAATAGAAAGGGGGCAAATTAAATACTCTGAAGTAAACTCCAATTGCATAGGTTACACATCTCTTGCTGCTTCTATGTCAAAGTCATATTTTTAAAAATTAGGATTTTTTTTTCTACTGCAATCATTAATTTCATATTGTAAATGTTTTATCATTTATAAAATACTAAAAAATAGATGTTTAGAACTAACAGACCCTGTCACTGCTCTTGAAGACTTCCAAACTTTGTTAACAGCTTACTATATGACAATTACTGGACCATACTTAGTGAGATGAAAGGAATAAAAATGCTCCTTCTAAAAAAAGGATAAAAAGAATACGAGTTGCTAAACAATATAGTGTTCTAATGTTCATCATTTTGAATCAAAAATAACCAGAAAGAGAATTTTTAAGAATGAGCAAGAAAATGAAAAAGATATAAAAACGGGCTGGCTGATGCAAGGACAGTCCTGTCAAGGAAGAATTCCAAAAAGGTATTTTTTTAAGAAACCTGTAGAAGACTCAACAATCACTTGCTGATGATCAAATCAAAACTAATAAATGCACAGCATAGTCCCATTTCTATACAGTGCGTTCAACTTAAAGTTTTCTGCTCAATCTGTTCAAATGGCATTTACATATCTTTCTGGCATATCAATTTTTACTTTAAATTTAAAAGGAAATGGCAAAAAAAATATCTTAATGCCACATAAAAAAACCCCACAGAATTATTGTATCTGAAGAAACTAATATGCAGACAGAAAATAAAAACAACTCAATTGAGAAAAAAAATAGCTTGCAACAAAGATAAAGGAGAGAAAAATATTCTTAGCAAACTTAATCAGTTTATACTTGTGAATTACTTTAAAAATTACTTCAGAGCACAAAATTCAGGGAAATCATGAACGGAATGGCATTCCACCACCTCTACAAGGCTCTAACATTTGAATAAAAGGTAGAAAAAAGGAGAATGCTCTAGGTCCTCAGTACCCAAATCCTGCAATCAGTATTTCTCCTGGAATATGCATATTTGCCTCCGTGACCATCAAGATAAAAGATTTTTTTTTTCCTTCTATCTATTTCTCTGTAATAGTCATAATGATGCCTTGTCACATCTGCTGTGCTTCTCAGCTCACAGCCATATCCTGGGCAGCATCAAAAGCAGTGTGACCAGCAGGTGGAAGGAGCTGATCCTGCCCCTCTACTCTGCTCTCGGGAGACCTCACTTGGAGTATTGTGTACAGTTCTGGCGTCCTCAACCTAAGAAGGAGATGGAACTGTTGGAACAAGTCCAGAGGAGGGTCATGAGGATGATCAGGGGACTGGAGCACCTCCTGTATGAAGACAGGCTGAGAAAGTTGGGGCTGTTCAGGCTGGAGAAGAGAAGGCTGTGTGGAGACCTCATAGTAGCCTTCCAGTATCTGAATGGGGTGTATAGGGGTGCTGGGGATGGACTCTTTATTAGGGACTGTAGTGATAGGACAATAGGGGTAATGGGTTTAAACCTAAACAGGGGAAGTTTAAATTAGATAAAAGGAGGAAATTCCTTACTGCGATGGTGGTGAGGCACTGGAATGAGTTGCCCCAGGGAAGTTATGAATGTTCAAGGCCAGGTTGGACAGAGCCTCGGGTGACATGTTTTAGTGTGGTGTCCCTGCCCGTGGCATGGGGGTTAGAACTAGATGATGTTAAGTTTCTTTCCAATCCTAACCTATGATTCTAAGTTCTCTACCAGAAGCAGGTTTTGCAAAGCTGTAGTTAGTGGCTGGGAGACTGACTGAGGCATAAAAGTGACACTGCATAAAGCAAACCAGATAAACAGTGACATTCTCCAAACTGACATGAACTAAAAAATTATTAAATGAGACAGCCTGTCCAATCTTTTTTTACTGCAAGAGTAGGACAGTGTTACGATGGCATCAATTTCTAACTCAGTGCTTAGTCAGTTTAAATTACTGAAGCTGTGATAAAATATGGAAAAGGCACTCTTAATTAAGATATCAACTGCAAAAAAATGTTGCTGCTTATACTAAGATTTACCATACTCTATGCTGCATGATGAAGCAGCAAAAAGAGGAATTTATTTTTTCAGACTTCCAGTGCTACTGTTGCATGCAGAACATAAATACAACAAAAGACAAAACTTTTCTGATTCATATTTAGAAAAGAAAACTAAAATAATAAAAAGAAAAACAAAGTGATGACATGATGGTCTTTCTGTATTTCTGAATTAAAAGACACTGATCATATTATACTTACCATATAGAAGACTGAAATTTGGAAATAGTTTAAGATCTATTAATAGAAAAGAACTTCAAAAAGAAACACATTTTGGACAATGATTCAGGAAAAATTTGTTACAAAAAATGCAGTGGGAAATTCTGTAGTAAATAATAGAAGATCAAATAATATGTAACTTCCAAGACCACTCACAGCAGCTCGAATTAGTGATCTATGATATAGACTATTAATAAGTATTCTTTAAATAATCTTAATGTAAAATAAGCATCATCTCATAAAACATACATCAAACTCATGGCACAAAACATGCTTTAAAGCAGTCAAAATCAAAACTTTTAGTTATACAAACCTTTACTAGCTTTATCTAAATGCTGAAAATCCTCAACAAAATTCAGGACATCCTGATAGCTTTCTTCACAGACTTCTACAAGAAAATTGAGCAATGTTGTTTTTTGATCTGCCGATTTTGTGTCCTTTAGCTAGAGAGAAAAAAAAAGAAATGTTAGAACACTGAGAATAAGATTACTTCTGACTATTTTGATAATGAATATATATTTCTAATTGTGAACCCAAGAAAGGACAAACTGTTGAACTGGTATAGCTCTTCCAAAGAAAAAACCTAAGAAACTAGCTGTTTAATTTCCCCCTTGCTAAAAATCCCCAGAAAGATCACATTAAATACTTTTAAAATTGTATACAATATTTGACTTCTGTACTCAAAACCAGAACACATTTCTCTTTTTAAAATATAATTTATTAATCAATATAGGAATAATTGTAAAACTGTGAAGAGATTCATGAAAGTCTAGAAAAATAAAAACATCAGAGCTAAATCAAAAAAAGCGAACGATAAATGTTGCATATATTGACTTTGTGATGGGATTTCCTTATGTGTGAAGCCAACTGTAGGATAACAGTATTTATGCAGTTGAAGCTACAACCTCAACCTGCACAACTTTTTCCTTTGATCAGTTCTCAATAGGGCAATCAACAGTTCATAGGCTTCATTGTTTAGAAACCTCAACTTAAAATTCTTAAGCACAAATTTTTCTTTCAGCATCCTTTATAAATACAAGATTATTTTAAGCCCAGACACTTTAAAATTTGCAAATGTTTGTGCAAAAACACTGACAACTGACGACTGGTAAACATTAGGTTATGTTTCTGTTGTAGTCTCCAATTTGAGCTAGTCGTTAAAATACTCAGAGAGATTTTTAGAGTTAGAAAATGACACCTCATAGGAAAGTTTTTCTTCACTACTTAAAAACTTTCTGCATAAAACAATTTGAAAGTATACATGTACATAGGCACATATAAAGTATGCACACATACTGAAGGGCTGCCACAATTGCACACAGACTTGTACATCTGAATATTCGGGGGAAAGTCAGTAGAGCTAGTTGTTATAGTGTGCTAAAGTAGAAAACTTATGGTACTTTGTTTCAACTTCAACGCTCTTCTTTAGTTTGGTTACTATGGAAAATACAAGTGATCAGCAATGCTCAACCAGTATAAGAGTAACTACAGCAATATGGCAGAGGAAAAATGACTTCACTTTCCCAGGAGGTTCAAAACCAGACACAGAGCTATATGGGGATTACTTCTGAACAGGAACTGAGAGCAAGATCAATCCCAACCTAAATATAGATACACTACCTGTGCAATATCCTCAGAGATCACTTAAAGGGCATTTTATTGATCTGATTTAAAAACCAAATTATATTGTTTGTTTTTTCTATACTGTATGTAAATTAAAATGAAGAATTTTGGATGGTGGTGATCACTGTGGCTAATACTTCATACTTCACTGTAAAAAGTCAGTGAACATTGTCAAAGATAAAAATGATACTATCTTAATACAGAATGTATATGTTTTCCTTCTGACAAATAGATTAAAAAGATGAGGCGTAATTTTCAAAAAACACAAAACACACATCACAAAAACATCAAAATCAAAAACCATATTATATGGTCATTATTGTATGCAGTGTTATAAAATAAGTTACTTCTGCTGTACAGAGAATCTCAGTAAAAAATGTCTCAATAGTTGAAGCATCACACAATCTCTATAATGTAACACTGCTTAAAATAAATGCAATTAACAAAAGTTAGTTTTAAAAACCAACCACTCTTGTAAACATGCATATAACTCTAATATATAGGCATTTAATAAACAATTGAGTATTAGAATACAAACATCATATCTCTCTTCTGAGAATATACACACATATGTGATGCAGAACCTTTACAGTTCAATTCTACAAGATGCAGGGAAAAGGCAAGATATGGAAGTGGAAGATACCCACTTTCCTGCAAAGTGAATAGTCAATACAGATCCCTATTCATAATTGGGCACCACTGAAAAACAGATAAACATTATATTCTTCAAATATTACAGAAACCAACATTTTCGAAGGATAGAAGCCACTGAAAATTTTCATAGTTCTTGGAGTCCTTACTGAGAACTGCTATGCGGACAACCAAGTGGTCTGCAATTTGCAGCTTTCTAGTTTTGGGCCCTGAAAGAATATTGGTTTGGGAGAGATTTTTCCTGTTTTAATTGTTATATTTTTAATAGTTGAGCCACTTTATTATTCTCAGAAGAGATCAAGCATTAACCAAGACATTACACACAGTTAAGAAAAACCCCAAATTACACATACATAGTTTTACCTCCTTGCCTCCAGACAAAGTGATCTGTCTGTGTAAGACACAATTTCATAACCAGTGAAGACTTGGCACTCACGGACTTCCTAAATGAGGCCATAATTGGATGAGGTAAATTAGGAAATGGTGCCTAGTACCCTGATACATGTAGGATAGTAAATGCAAAGGAATTCCCTCTTTGAAAATCTCTCAGCCTTCAAAAGAACAAGTAGTTCAATGTATACTGCATTTGTCCTGGGACATCTAGCGGCAGAGAACTCATTTTACAGACGAAATCTAAGGTGGCCATACTTGCTTTGCTTTCCAGGAAAACTTATCTTAATTCACATTTCTTTTCTAATCATAGAACGGTTTGGCTTCGAAGGGACCTTTAAAGATCATCCAGTCCAACCCCCCTGCCCTAGGTAGGGACATCAACGAACTCATTCAGCAACCATTAAAGTAATGTTCTTTTGCCCTAGAAAAGTTTTTAAGTGCTATGGTCTGGTATTTACAAACTAGCATGAAGTGATGCCAAATAAAATATGTATGAAATCTTTGTCATTGGAACTTATTTTTTTTACTTGCACATTCTTTACGTAAATGAAACATACTGAGTAATATGATATATGTTCATACATAAATTAATGAAGTCCTGAAAGGAGTAAAACAGTGTCACCATATCTAATCAGATGATACAATGTTAAAATGACACCATAATAAGCATTTTTCTAATAGTGAGCAATTGACTTTTTTTGGTCCTTATTGCTTTGTATCTACTTCACCTACAGACTACTGGTATTTCCCTTGAACAGAAGGTTGGATAAGATGCTTACTGACATCCCTTCCCACCTGAATTATTTCCTGATTTTAAGAAACACGTACACACTTCCCAAATAGTCAACTAAATATTTGATTCAAAATATTGCTTATTTTAGCTCTTACTTAGGCCTCAAGGATATTTTGAGTATTATTAGTATACCTATATATAGATTTCAAAAGCTTTCCAAAGTCATCTTCACTACCAACTCTTAACAACACTTGCAGTTAAAAAGCTTTCTTGACTTTTAAGCAAACTTCTTTTGCTACCAGTAAAGCCAATTATCCCATCTCCTACCTTAGCCACATAGAAAACAAGTGTTCAAATGCCTTCTTTACCATAAATTAATAACAAAAGGACACTGTTATGCCCTCTTCACCTCCCTCTCCTTGCTTTTCTAAATTAAAACCACACAAATGCTTTTTCTCATTTTAGAAGTGTTACATGCTACTATGATCTGGATTCTCAACAGTCAATCTTTGTTTTATGCAGTAATTAAGACAAGACTTCACTTAAAACCTTATCAGCACCAATTAAGTAGTAGATAATTACCAAGTTTATAGTACATAGAGGGTCCACTAAAAGAGTCATTTTTTCTCTCTAACAGAACAGTGTAATCTCCTATAAAGCTAAATAACCTTTAAGAGTGCAGTTCAAAGCAACTATGACATCCTGGATTATCAAATGCATTTAAAGCCAGAACACTGTAGAGGTAGCCAGGACACAAAGTACATTTTCTGGAGTTCTGCCATTCACCCCTTACTTTCAATACCTACATACATCAGTTACATTTCCTGTATGTAGTACTTCATGGCAGTCTTCAAAATTTTCATCTTCTAGATAATAAATTATTCCTCCTACATATTTTTGAAATTTGGCCCTGCTCTGCAAAGTGCCTGTAACAATTAACATCATATTGTTCTCGTATTTTTTGTTGTTGCCATATATATTAAAAATAGAGAATATAAGGAGAGCTAGAACAGATACTTGTAAAATCATACCTAAAAAATAAATGCACCCACCTGAAGAGAGAACCTTTAATACCTTTCCTTTTGCATATGTTTCTCAACAAATTGTACTTTGAACTTGATTTCATCTACACTGTATTCCACTATGTGGTTGACACATGCTTAAATGTTTACTTCAGACTCAGAAAGCTATATAGCTTATTCTCTATAAATATTTAAGTTACAGTATAACATTCAACAGTTGAGAACCATAGTGAAAGAATTCTTCCGGAAACATGGTAGAGTAAGGGTGATTAAAGAATGTAGAAGTTACCATATTGTATTTTCTCTTGTTTAAAAAGATAAAGAAGCTGACAGAAGACAAAGAGTATATACAGACTCCCCAATAATTCCTTTCTCAAAAGGACTATTACATACATGTGCACTCTCTAGATTTTGCAGTGACCTTCCAGAGGGCACAGGAAAAAAAAAAAAAAACAAACAAACAAAAAAAACCCAAATACTAAATAGGGGGAAGGCAATACGGATTAGAATTGATTATAAGTTAACACTCAGAAAAGTGTAGATGTCTTCTTGTAAACACTTTATATAAAAGTTGAAAGAGTGAAAATGTAAGGAAAATTAGAAGAAACAGGGAGCTAATGAAACTGAGCAACAATAAAAGAGAATCAGATAAAGAGAAAATATCTGTAAAAGGGAAAACATAACTGCTTTAAAACAGATTAAAAAGCAAGTCTTAAAAGGGCTCATACTTGTAAAACTACAACACTACTAAGATCACAGTAATATGTTTTTTCCATAACCTTATTTAGTTTGGTTTGGTTCTTTCAGCATTCACTCAAAATGAAATCTTGTAAAAGTTTAAATGCAAGCCACTCTCAAGATGACTGCACACAGTTTAGCTGTTCTGTTCAAACCATCAACTAATGTTAAGAGTTACTGAAAAAAAAAAAAGGGAAGAAAAAAGTAAAGAAACCAAAGAATTAGATGATTAACTGCAGGAAAAACATCAAACCAAAGTATTTACGTAGCATAATCAAAACAAATGAAAAGTGAATGTGTTACTCAACACAGATATTTCAAAACTCACTTTACATAGGGAGCTGAGATTATATCCAAAGGTCTGTGCATTCCGAGAACCTGCATTCATGTAGTTTCCCATTAACAGTACTAGTTCCAGCAGCTTGCTAAAGCTTTTACTCTTCTTTATCTCTTCACAGGCAGCACTGACAGCCATGATGTCAGGTTTGATGTTGTTCACTTGCTCCTCAAACTGAAGCTTAAAAAGAATAGCACTGAGCCGTGGCCGTAGTCTCTTCACGTTGCTCATCTGATTGAAAAGTAAATAGGAGATTTCCTTTAAAATTCATGGTACACTTTGGCACTGTACAAATGCATACAATCTGAAATGATTTATTGGTGTGACAGGCTTGAAGAAGCAATATATCTGCTATAACTGATAGCAAATGAATGAATGAATAAGAGACACTTGCGTAAGCAACTGAAATCCCATCTTGCGGTTAATATGAACTGCCCCCATCCTTTCCCAATAACTAGTATGTGTAAGCAATAAAAGATAAAGTGTCATCATATATCACATCTGTCAACTCATATACCAAATCCTATAAAACTAATCCAAGTTTATGACCCGCTTGTTACAAAGTAATAAAAGTAGCTCACAAATTTTGCGTAACTCAGGATGTACCAAAACAAGGCAAATCTCATTTTCTGGGGCAAATATTTAAAAGCTGATTTCAATAAAAGCTTACAATAAACTTGCAGGAAAATAACAGTTTTGAAAAATCTCAGCTATGAAGCACTTCATATAGCATGCATTAATACATTTCACTATTCATACCCCACTGTACTCTTGTGTATACTAACCGTATACAGTTAATTAGGTAAACCAGAATGCTACCAGGAAAACAACGGCTTCTGTAAATCATATGCTAAAAACTTGGCTTTTTCTACGGTTTACTGATCAGGTATTTTCAAGAGAAGATTCAATTCCCATATAGCTTAGGTCACTGAATTCCCATCCCAGTCATACTTAGCACATTATTTACCATATCCAAACAAGAAAAAAACAACTGTTACTGCTTCTTTAGTCAAGGAACATCAAGTGCATGCAGTAAATTAAATTCCTCTATCTCCCAAGTTCCAATGTACTACTCATCCTTCCAAATCTATCACACAGATCTTCAGTTTTTGGTTTGGCATCATATACAATCCCAGATGCTTACTATTTTCCATTCTTGTTCCTTTTCTCCCTAACAGGCATTAAATGTTCCTTGCTCCTTCCTTATTACATGGCAGAAATACTGTTTTTTTGTTTTTTTTTTGTTTTTTTTTTCCAACCTGCTCTGTTTCCACATGAGAAATACTATACTGAAATTCTTCCATGAGCTGCTTCCCTGATTTTTCCTTTCCCATTTTCTCACCACCTCAATGAATTCCATAACACCTTCTCCCCTCATCTGTATTTTTTCATCCCAAGGCAAGGTTCAAGCCAATAATGCCTTGACAATTCCTAAATCATTAACCAGGTTTTGGTTTTTTTAAAATAAACCATAGGTGTTATGGTTTCCAGACATCAATACTTTTCAATGCAAGAAGAGAAACAATAATATTTGCACTTCTACAAAGTAACAGGTTTCATAAGGTATCCTAAAAGTTCGCCTTTACATTGGAAATAACTCACTCCAACCCAGAGTGATGCCTAAGGTTTTACAGAATACTTCTCAACCTATATCTAGTCGATCAATGTTAAGAAAGCTGACACTGCAACGTTCACAAGTGTTTGGTGCTGATTAACCCACAACAGACTCAGTGAGACACAGTGATAAGTACAATGGTAATACACTTCATCCATTTCAGTGGAAAAATCAAACAGCTTACCCTAATCTGATACTGAAGGCTGCCTAATCTAGAGTTGGATTGATATAGAAACAGAAAAGGATGGAATTTTCAGTCTGTTTTACTGGGTTTACAGTGTCAGTAGCAGAAAATAAAATCAGGCAGAGTTAACATTTCATGCTACCAAGCCACTTTGTAATACTTACCTAGCAGTGAAAGCACCTGATGATTCCCTACAGAAGTAATAAACATACTGTTTGCACTTCAGCTCAAATAAGAAATCTTGAAGTAAAATAAGCAGTCCTTTCCAGCAACCATGTTTTGGCTTTGAACACAGAGCACACAAACATAATGTCTTTCAGATAAGAGTAGGCTGAAAAACAACTCCAGTATTCAGCTTTAATCCACAGATTGCCTTCAACTTGGTCCTAAAGCAAAATGCTAAAGTGCATGCAGTTTGAAAATTAGCTTAGTATCAACTGCAGGCAGTTATTCTGTACTCACCATAGAATCACAGAATAGTTAGAGTTGGAATTGACCTTGAGATCATCTACTTCCAACCCCCATGCCATGGGCAGGGACACCACACAAAACCATGTCACCCAAGGCTCTGTCCAACCTGGCCATGAACACCTCCAATGACGCAGCAGTCACAGCTTCTTTGGACAACCCATTCCAGTGCCTCACCACCCTCACAGTAAAAAACTTCTTCCTTATATCCAATCTAAACTTCTCCTGTTTAAGATTGAACCCGTTACCCCTTGTCCTATCACTACAGTCCCTAATAAAGAGTCCATCCCCAGCATCCCTATAGGTCCCCTTCAGAATATGCAGATAACTAATGATGCGTCAAATCATATATTGTCCAGATATTCTGACACCTCAGAAGCCTGCTACTTAACTTTTTATGGACATAAACAGGCAATTTCTGAAAGCTAATTGGTATACAAATATATGTTGCCTATATGATTTCATTAAGCTTATCACACATAAATTGAGATAGAAAATATCTATTTAAGCAAATGCATGTCAATTTAAACCTTATTTGCTGATGCCTGTGAGAATTATGAAAGTGAAGGGCAACAAAGACATAATGAAATGCAGGAAGCAATTGGTGGCACCAGAATAAACCTTTCTTGAACCTTCAACTTGGTTTCAGATGCATGTCCAGGTCTGCAAGTATTTTGTAACTCATCCTCAAGAGAGAATGTCAAGTGATTGGACTCAAAGATAAATGACATGACAGAACATAACCTCTGCATCTGAAATATTATGCCCCTTCATTAAAAGGAATCTTCTGAAGGTGGAGCAGAGTATAGGAAGAGAGATAAATGAGAGGTGAAGGAAGATTGGGTGACATGGTTTAGCAGGGAAGTTGGAGCTAGATGATCTTGAAGTCCTTTCCACCCTAACTATTTTATGATTCTAGATTCTTTATCATATGAAAAAAAAGAAGAAATTTCTTTATTTGAGTTCAGAATGTATCACACTACATACTTCTGATTAGTCACTGTTCAAGCAGTTTACTACTAATGGAAACATTTTTCTTTTAATAACAAAATTAAAAGCAAAAGAAAGCAAAAGAGCTGGGTAGGTGATCTTTTTTTCCTGTCTGCTCTCTGTTCTTACTCTTTCTATTTCATTAGAGTTCAAGGACAACAGGAAAAAGAAGTTGGTCAGTAATTGTGGTTCACTTATTTTCTTTCTTGAGCAAGGTGGGACTAGAAGTTAAATTACAGAGATTTCTGTTCCCATCCGCTCTGCAACAGTAGCCTTATTCAGGAAGAAATAGAAAGGAGACAAGTGTCATGCTAGGAATAGTTCAAATGGATATCAATAGGATGCTTGTAGCCTATTGTGGTTTCTTCTTATTTAATACAGTGACTTAAATGTCTATCTACAATGAACACGAATGCTTCCTTTTCTAAATGTATATCACATATCTTTTGAGACATCTGCATCTCTGGAAGTGCAGGGAAATGAGTGGATGTATTTGAACACAGTGGACAGTAGTACACTATCAATCTGTAGTCAGGAAAACAAAAGGAAATTATGAAGGTTGTTGAAGTCTGTATTTAGCTGTAAGGGTCTAATCTCTTAAGACTCCTCTAGCCAAGGGAGAGGTTTCTCCCAGTGACAATTCAGAATGGGACCCTAACTCAATATACTCTCAGCAGTCTTCTGTAGCAGCTCCAGGCAGTTACTAAGGAGCAAGTCAGAGATGAGATGCCTCCTTTGGCTAATTTTCCTTGTGGGGCTCAGCTCAGTCATGTGTAGGCAGGTTCCCATCCCTTTGCTGCATTAAAAGAGACTATCAAAGAGCAAAACTGCTGCATGTTATAATTTTCTCTGTCAGTAGAACTGTAATCTATTTATCATTTCTCAAATATAACTTAATCTGTTAACTTAAAACATAGCCTTTGAACATGATTACATGTTAATTTTACTATACAAACCACGAAGTTTGGATAATTAAGTGTACTTTTAAACCTTCCTCTATGCCCTGTTTTGAATGATTACTATGATTTAATTCTAATTCTTTTTCTAGGACTAATTCATGTTTTGAATTAGGAGTACCCACAAACCTTATTTCTACTTGCATGAAGACAAAGTTCAAATTAATACAGTTCTTTTTCCTTTACTGTGTGAAACATGAAATTCTCAAATTTCCTTTATTAATTTTCCAGCTGTTCAGGCTTGTTTTTTTCCTCCGTACTATAGTAATCAGAAAGAAGACTGCATTCAATCATAATACAGAGCACTGTGATGGCAATGATGACAGTGACAGCTTATGAGTTGCATGTTGGCCACATGTTTTCTTCACAAAGGTATGCCTATTAAACTGCTCCTGACAGCTGTCTTGGCCTGGAGAGGTGAGAAACTATCAACTCAGTAATGGATCACTTCAGATCTGATTAGTTCTGCAGTGTCAGTGTTTAGTAATGCCCATTTCTGGCTGGCTGAGCTAAACAAATCACCACTTCCTTTGCCTCCACTGTCTTAGCTGCTTGTTGGTGGCTCGGATTGTCATCTACTGTTTTCTGAGAGCTGTTCATTAAATCATTCCCAACAAAATGTGAACACTTAGCAAAGATGGAGTATTTGAACTGCCCACCTCATTCAGCCCTCATGTGTGAAATATATCACTGATTCTGAGCGAGCAGCAGTCTCCAAGAGAAAGGTGGTGTGGGAGCTGCTGACAATTTCTTCAGCCAGCAAAGAGGAAACATGATTCATGTCTGATCCTATGGCCATGCAATAGCAAGTCCATACAGATACCTGCAAGAACCTCAGAAGAATGTCACTCCCGAAGAAATGGTGTTTCAGTTTTTGGGTTCACAGCCTTCTACCCATCTTAAAAGATGATAGGCAAAGGACTGGAACTTCACCATGTGCCCTTAGGTCTATAACTAAAGTAGTATTTAGAATCAAATGGCTTGAAAGATGGGATCTAGCAAGTGTATCCACTCAGAGCAGTCTGGACAGTAATAAGGCATAAAGTACATGTTTTCTTGTAAGCTGGCTAGAATATCTAGCACATCTAATAATGCACGAGGGCCAGATCTCCTTGGATGGATAAGGAGCTGCTGAGGAAACTTTAAGGGGAAAAAAGAGGCTTATATAAGGTGGAAGCAAGGACAGGTCACCTGGGAAGAATACAGGAATGTTGTTCGGGAACCTAGGGACCAGGTTAGGAAAGATAAGGCCCAAGTACAATTAAATTTGGCTAGAGAGGTTAAGATAATAGGAAGGGATTCTATAGGTACGTACTGAATAAAAGACATACTAGGGAAAATATGGACTCTCTGCAGAAGCTAGAGGGAGAACTGGCTACTCTGAATTTGAAGAAGGCTGAGTTTCTCTTTGCCTCAGTCTTCACTGGCAAATGCTCTGATCACATCACTCACGTCTTGGAAGGCAGATGCAGGGACTATGAGAATGAAGACCATGGGCCCACGGCAGGAGAGGAACTGGTTCAAGACCATCTTAAGAACCTGAATGTACATAAGTTCATGAGACTTGTTGAAATCCATCTGCAGGTCCTGAAGGAGCTGGCAAATGAAGTTGCTAAGCCACTGTCCATCATATTCGAAAAATCATGGCAGTCAGGTGAAGTTCCTGATGACTGGGAAAAAGGGAAATATAACCCCCATTTTTAAGAATGAGAATATAGATGTCCCAGGGAATTACAGACCAGTCAGCCTGACATCTGTGCCTAGAAAAATCTTGGAGCAGATCCTCCTGGAAGGAATGCTAAGGCACAAGGAAAACAACAAGGTGTTTGGTGACAGCCAGCATGGCTTTATTAAGGGAAAATCCTGCCTGACCAATTTGGTGGCCTTCTATGATAGGGCTATGGAACTGATGGACAGGGGTAGAGCAGCTGATGTCATCTACCTGGACTTGTGCAAAGCATTCGACACTTTCCCACATGATATCCTTGTCTCTAAATTGGACTCATCAATTTGATAGATGGACCACTTGGTGGATAAAGAACTGGCTGGATGTCTGCATGCAAATTGCTATGGTTATAACAAGTCCAGAGTAGGGCCACAAGGATGATCAGGGGACTGGATCATCTCCCTTATGAAGATAGGCTGAGAAAGTTGGGGCTGTTCAGCCTGTAGAAGAGAAGGCTTTGTGGAGACCTCATAGCAGCCTTCCAGTATCTGAAGGAGATTATAGGGATGCTGGGAAGGTACTCTTCATGAAGGACTGTAGTGATAGGACAAGGGGTAGCAAGTTCAAACTTCAACAGGGGAAGTTTAGATCGGATATGAGGAAAAAGTTCTTTTCTGTGAGTGTGGTTAGGAACTGGAATGGGTTGCCCTGGGAATCTGGGAATGCTCCATCACTGGCCGTGTTCAAGTTCAAATTAGACAGGGCCTTAGGTGACATGATTTTGCATCAGGTGTTCCTGCCCTTGACAGGGGGGTCGGAACTAGATGATCTTAAGATCCTTTCCAACCCTAATTATTCTATGGTTCTATGATTAAGTTGCAGGGGGTGAGCTTTCATATAAAATGATAAGGCAAATAGCTCTCTTGCCCTGTAGAAAAGGGGTTATCATTTCCAAGCTTATGTATCACATAAGTCAGAATATTCACATTCTTTATCTCTTGTATCAACTTTGGAGGTCAAGGTTACATTCTCAATGTTAAATTTCAGACTTGATTATCTACCAGCTCTCTGGAGGAGAGTTTTATAACTGATGCACAGTAAGAGGTGGAACAGTCAGACTATATGATCTATTTTTTTTTTTCCCAAATAAAATTATGAAAATAAGTCTCCACTTGTCACCACTCTGAAAAAGTTGCCCATGACTCATTTAAACCAGACACAACTATGTGAGCTGGTTGAAAGCAAGAAGAATAACTCTGAGATCTGAACTTCCCCTTTTCATCTCAGCAAGGTTTAACTCAGCTGCCTCTTAAGTGTTTAAATTTTAGTGTGAGCAATCAATCCATTCCTCAGGCTAATAAACAAACGTTTTGAAGCAGAGGGAAGTAAATACTGGGGGATGAAGATACTATTCCTTACAGCCAAGACCAGGAGCTCAAGGGAACAACACTTGTCAGAGGTGAGAGAAGTTAGAACTAAGCTCAGTAGATCCAAGGAGTACAGTACACCCGTAACTTAACAGATACCCATTTGAATTTGATTCCCATGTTTCTAAGTTGAAACCCACTTGCAGTAAGGTAGCATGAAGTTCAAAATCTGGAGAAATATGCTGATCTGCAACATCATTGTCTTAGTAATTTCACATCATTCATTCAATCACTAATGGTCATATTTTCCTGGACTTGCTGCATGCTCTGATCTTACACAGCAGAAAGATCAGGATTAATCCTTGACCCTGCTCTGGCCTTCCAGTATGAGATTGGGCAAACCACTTATTTTCTCTGTGATTCAATTCCATTTATGAAAAATTTCCCCTATAAAAAATGAAGATAATATTATTTCCATGATTTGCAACCCATCTTGAGGCTAAATGAAAGAACAGTAGCACATGGAGTAATAAAATAGGAAGGAAATTTCTTAGTTTGAGGATACAGTGACTAATATTACTTTTTGATTAAGGAAGATCTTACAGAAAAAAATACATAATGCAATTTTACCTCTAAGAATTTATTAATTTCTTGCTTTAAACAAGGCTTAATGGATTTGTGAAATAAAATATCAGTTATTCCAATTAAATCCTTGCAATTGCTACTGATTCTAGGCAAGAACTCTAAAACCTTAGACTACTAAAAACTTAGTAGTATAAAATACATTTTTCTCAAAAGCCATTATTTTGTGAGAAAAATCTCAAAGCTGTGTTTTCTTCCTAGCAGAAAAATAGATTACTAAAATCTCATTTTGAGTGAACTGTATGCTTATCATATTAGAAGAGCAGTAATGCTGTAAAGTGCTTTGTGATAAAGCATGCCTCCAGTACATTTCAGTTTTAACAAATCTACCAGATTTGAATCTTGTGATTAAATCTGGGAGTTTTTTATAATAAATACACATTATACAAGCACATATATTGAATACCTAAATGTATATTTTAGACAAAAGATGGAGTGGTCATGATTTGTTGTAAGGTCATTCTAAAAATTGATGCAGGTGACTATTAGCCAAACACCATTTATGAATTACGTAAGCTCAAAAGTCAGATTGTCCAGAGTGATCAGGTTAGTGTTTAATGAGCACACAGAAATGGAATACCAGACCATACTAACTCCTCTCCTCATATTTTTTCTGTAGTACTGATTGGGGATTTTATATTAAAATTAAGCAAACAACTAATACCACAGTGTCCTCCCCCAAAAGCTTCTAATATCTCCACTAGTTAACAGTAGTGGGATTTCTTGTCCTTTCTCAAATATAGTATATGTTTTTATATTTATATATGTACAAGAATGCTTTGTTTCAATTGTCATTACTCTTCTAATTTACATTCACTTCTAATCTTCCTATGGAAATGTTAACTATACATTTAGTATAGAAATGTATATATCAGAAATAGTGTGGCCAGCAGGACTAGGGAAGTTATTGTCCCCCTGTACTCAGCACTGTGAAGGCTGCACCTCAAATAATGTATTCAGTTTTGGGCCCCTCTCTACAGGAGAGACATTGAGGTGCTGGAGCATGTCCAAAGAAGGGCAATGAAGCTGGTGAAGGGTTTGGAGCACAAGCCTCATGAGAAGCAGATGAGGGAACTAGGGTTGTTTAGCTTGAAGAAAAGGAGGCTCAGTTCAGATTCACTTGCTCTTCATCTACCTGAAAGGAGGTTGCAGTGAGGTGGGTGTCAGTCTCTTTTCCAAATTAAAAAGTGGTAGCACAAGAGGAAATGGCCTTGAGTTGCACCAGAAAAGGTTTAGAAGACTGGATATTCGAAAAAATTCCTTCACCAAAAAGGTAGTCAACCATTGAAATAGGCTGCCCAGGGAAGTGGTGGAGCTACCATTCCTGGAGGTATTTAAAAGGCATGTAGACATGGTTTAGTGGTGGACTTGGCAGTGCTAAAAGGTTAAGAGTTGGACTCAATGACCTTAAGGGTCTTTTCCAATCTAATGAACCTATGATGGCATGATCTTATAGAAATTCAGTTTCTTTTGCACTAAATTGAGGTAAATCCTACCACTCAGCTTATCTTCTTTATCAGGCTTAATTTCTATCAAGTTCTGCCTTATTGCATTTCCAGGCTAGACATCCTATGGTTTACTATGTGGTTTTTGATACTTCAACATCCATACTGAACTTCAGCATTTTGGTACCTCAGCATCCAGATTTCAGCTAACACCTTAAAAGCTCATTCAATCTAGCTAGGTCATTTGTCATGTACTTCTTTAGACAGAATTTTGTCATAGCACATATTGTTGTCTTAGTCTTCTACAGCTGTTAGTATAAATTAATACCTCATTTGCAATAAAAATATATATAACATCAGATCATAGAACTTGTTTGAGGTTTAGGCAAATATTCAGAAAAAAATGTTTAGTATTTGCTCTGCAGTTTAGCATTAGGTTGGCTAAATTTAGAATAACCTGGTGCCCTGGGCTGAGACAAATGAGAGCAAACATTCTTCCTGTATCCAGGGCTAAAAAAACACTTAAGTCAAAAGAAGATTCCTGCTACCAAACTGTCTTCTGACAGTTCCTGGATTTCACTCAGCACAAAATCTATGGAGAAAAGCTTTGCTGAATGCTTATAGTTGTAGTTTTTTCTTTCTTTACTTTTTTTCTCATGATAATTTATAGCAAGAGAAGTCAGTCACACTCCCTCCTGCCTGGCTTCTTTTGCATTTTCAGCAAGTGAGCCCCTCTGTTTGGTATTATGTTTAAGAAGAGTATAAGCAATTTTCCTTCTGGCTATCACATAGACCATGAGGATGAACATCCTGGTGGTTTTGCGTACAGGGACTGCTTGAGGCCAGCAGTAGTGAGGGTGATTCCCCTGCACATAAGTGCATACACCAAAGCATGGCACTGCTGTCAGACAGCTTGCTTTAGCCTTCTCCTAGTTTGGGGAGAGCCATAATTCCTCCTGTGCATTTATTTTGCCTGTAGCTCCACCAACAGCAGTACTGTTCTCTTTATGTAATGTCTGAGCAGTGAGTCGAAGAGGATCTGATTTTACTAACAAGACTATGGAAGCCTTCCCTGCAGACCAGATCTGTGTTGCTCATCACCTCTTTCAAAGTATTTCAGTTTCTACTCAGATGTTTGACACACCAATTTCAGTGTTTAAAACATATCACCTTGCTCTCATCACAGTCAAGAGAAATTTAGGGGTAAATCAGTTGCCTAAACATTTAGCACCATTTGAGATGTACCCCTAGCTGCCACTCTGCAACTATGGGGATGTCCTCTGTAACTTCACATTTAATTTTTTGGATAGCTAGCTAGGAAAGAATAGGAAGTGGACTTCAGTCTTTTTTCCACCCCACGGGCTTCAGCTGTCCCTTTCTTGGCTCCCTGGGAGCAGCCTCAAACAGCCTACTGGCTGCTGCATGTGCTATGAGCAAATCCTGCTCCCATCCAGGGAGCATCTGGCAATGAAGCAGTCAAGGCAAGGTGTCCACATTTGCACTGTAGACCTGCTGGTTCTCCCACTAACAAGAATGGCTCAAGTAGCGAATAAACTTTTGTTAAGAGACAAGTAACCAAATCACTTAAGCAGAGACCAGAATGCAGTGTATACTATCCTGACAGGACAATTTATCTGCTAAGGTTCATTGTTGCTTTCTGTCTCTAGCTTGCTTGCCCTCTGTCCTCTGTTATGTCATATCGTGTCGTTTTCTCACACTATTCCCACATCTCTTTGCTTTTCACATGCATAGTCGCTCTATATACTTCTTTTTGACTCCGTAATCATGCTTGGCACCCCTCAGGCAATTTAGTTCTCTATATGCTCCCACTAGTCTCATCTAGATCTCATGTACAATTGTCTGAGGAGACCAGAAACATTTCCTCCCCTTTGGCTCAGTATTGACATTCATATTATTATTTTTTATCTGTTATCAGTGCATAGTGTTCTTAAAATCAGGGCTGTATTGTAGAAAGCACGGTACAAATATAATCAGAAAGCATATAGGTCTTAACACTGAGTTATTTAGGGATAAACTATGTAAGAAAGTAGTTCTAGTGCTTTTACTTTACATATGGAGAGTGAAGAAAAGAATAAAAGTATTCAGATACCAACAGGTAGTCAGTCAGTCTGTGGGACTGTCAGAAGTGACTCACAAGAAACTTGGGAATATGTTTTCTGAATATGACCTACTTCTGCACTGAAAGAGTGATCGCATATCTCTTGCATATTTCTTGCTTCTCTTGAGGTCAAGAAGTTACTGCTTTTCCTCTAGCCTCTGCCTGCAAAAACTGTCTATAAGACTAGTTCTAAATATTAATGGATATACAAACATATCCCCTAGTATGCTAACATTAATTCACTTCTATTTTTCTGTGTCAGCATGGAACAAAGTGGATACTATTTGCAGGAACTATCCGCACAGGAAAGCAGTAGTGTGACTGTAATAGTATCACAGCTCCTCCATCCAAAAATCTTAAGTTTTGTCAGAAATCCAAATGATACAGTTGCCATTCCTTTCAGAGTTAAACCTAGAACTGTCACTTAATTTTCTTTAACTTCATCACTGGAAGACCAACCCCAAATATGGCCTCTACCTTTGCAAAGCATACCTAAGAGCCAGCTAGCCTAAAATTGTTACCTGGAAAACTACTGGAACAAATTCCTAAACCTCTCAGATTGCAAGAATTTGGAGCATAATACAGTAAGAAAAACAGGTCAAGATGGATTTGTCAAGAGCAGTCACATCACTCAAGTTCCATCTTTCAGTATGATAACAAAGCCTAGTTAGAATAGGATAGAAATAGATATGTACATCTTGACTTTAGTAAAGTTTGTGGCAGAGCCCTTGCAATATATCCATATGTAAATTTTGAAAATGTTGTTGAAGTGATTTTATGAATAATTTGTTTTTAAAATGACAAATTGGGAGACCCTTTAAAAAAAGCTCTCCCCATTAATATTTACTATAAACCTTGAATATTCTGATGGTGAAATAGGGGGGTAGTCCCATAAAATTTACATATGACAGAAAGATGAGAAATACAGCAGGCACTTCAGTAGCCAGGAGAACAAAGAATGAACTTGATAAAGTAGAGGACTAGTATGAAATAAATATAATGATATTTAATAAGACCAAGTGAAAAGTTCTCCATGAATAAAATTAAAATTAAATTTGTAAATGTAAAATGAGAAAAAAAGCAGAGAAATTGGTTAGTCAGCAACACTGCAAGCAAGGCTCAGGCAGCTTTCCGTGAATTGAATCCTTGTTTGAGATGCTGTCATCTTTTAAGGACCACTGGTTCATTGATTCAAGCCTGTGTTCATGTTTAACCAGTCACTGCCCTGAATTATTTTCCTAGTCACACTAGTACAATTTATTCAGATATAATTTTAAATTTATAGAGAAGCCATAACTTATATTTTTAAGTCCAACACTCTAGTATAAACATTTCCCACTTGTCTTTCTAGACAGACATGAACTTAATGACTTTTGAATTCATGTTGAATTGAACTCTCAGTTTCCAGGTGAGCTTGTACTTAGCTGACTACTGTGGACTGAGCAGTACTTTGTTATTCATCATTGACAATTATTTTTGTAGGTCAGCTACATGTTTCTGGGTATTTTGAATAATACTTATGGTGAGCATATTTCCCAAAGCTATTCACTTAAGTAGCAAGTAGCTTCAATAAATATTTCGAAGAGGATCACTGAGGGGAAAACATTGACTGACTTTATTTGTGGAAGAAGTATTTGTTAAGCTGATGCAGAAAGAGCACTGAAGACATTAGGGGGCCTAAAAGAATGCTGGGGAGGGACTCTTCATTAGGGACTGTAGTGATAGGATAATGAGCAATGGGTTCAAATTTAAACAGAGCAAGTTCAGATTAGATATAAGGGAGAAGTTCTTTACTGTAAGGTTGGTGAGGCACTGGAATGGGTTGTCCAAGGAAGCTGTGAATGCTCCAACCTTGGCAGTGTCCAAGTTCGGGTTAAATGGAGTCTTGGATGACATGATTTAGTGGGAGGTGTCCCTGCCCATGACAAGGGGGCTGGAACTAGATGACCTTAAGGTCACTTCCAACCTTAACTATTCTATGATTCTATGTGTCTTTTGTAAATAGAGCACTAAAGAGAGCCCAGAGTTGAATAGCTAGAAAAATCAGGGTACAACCTGTTGATATGAATAAACGCCTTGCTAATTATGGAAATTTTAACGAATATCATAGATACAAGGTAACAATAATTTACATTTTACAGATCACTCCAGAGGATTAGGATGCATAGTCTATCAAAATCTTCATTCACATTTCCTTAAAAATGTACTACTTTAGAGAAATACACTGTACCCCTAAACTCTTTCCTCAGGACTCCTTAGATGATTACTGAAATGAATGAATATATGAAATTTCACTGATACATCAGGAGAGTTATCCACTAACTAGTGTTACTTTTCTAACCCATGCTTCATCTCAGATAATAAATAACATTCCCAATGAGCTACAGGGCGCTGCACTTCATCTGAAGATGAAGCTTGCATCAAATGCTCCTCTCATTTGCTTTATAATTACAAGGGAGAGATGTGCAGCCTTAGGCTGCTATGCATACCTGCATACTGCAGAGGTATCTTTCTGCTACACCTGTTTGCGTTTTCTCTGCAAGACATCATTTGTATTCTCTTATATCCTGCAGTTAATGAGTTGTTTCTAAAAGTCTGAGAATTCCTGCTTTAAAGAAAACTTGTCATCGTCTGCCTCAGCTAGCTAAAGCTGGGCCAGCCAGGCATCATATCTGATGGGGGCACAAATCTACAATGATGCGCAATGCAGTGTGTGATTTATATTTAGATGCATATATTCACAGTTGTTTAAATCCTTGTTCATATAAACTATGAAAAATATAAAAGAAGCATTAAGAAAACTGGCTTCATGATTTTTTGCCATGCAAGTACATGTTAACAGATATAGACAGCTCCCTTATAATGTAAGGAACCAAATTAAACCAGGAAGCAATCATTTATTTTTAACAAGCAAGTAATCACAGCCTAATTCATCACAATATTTAAGCATCGGCTTAACTTCCATTGAAAATTAGGTAATTTTCATTTGGAAAAGGGGAAATAAAATGTGCACCTAAAGACCTAATATAGGAAGTTTATAAATATCTGACAGAACACTGTTTCACATGACAGGTGCTTATGCATAGACTAATGCCTTTAATTTTAGACAATAAAGTTTCAAAATTTGGTGTGACTGAATCTGAGACTGCTTGTGAAATGTGACTGTGAAAGTGAAAATCTTAATACTATAAAAGTACCATAATCAGTGCAATAAAAATGTAAAACAATGTCTATTAAGATTTATCAGTAAATGAGGGCTAAGATCCTTTGAACTTCTCTCTAAACTTCCCAGCTATAATTCAATACTTGGCTACTTTACAAACACAAAAAACCTTCCCATCCTCTTCCCCAGTGTCAACAAGAGAATAAGTTAAAACACCACTGAAAAAGATGACTAGAAGTCAGGTACATCAAGTTTTTCTGGATGAATAGTAGGGCTGGTTATCCAAGATGAGCGAGGGAGGTAAACAACACTGAAGACAGCAAGAAATGTTGAGAGTGAACTGGAAATTTTCTTCTGCTTATACTATCAGTGTCTGCTCAATTTCACTAACAGAAAGATACTTATTATTCCAGTCGTGTTTGCTGGATAATGACTGGGAAGAAATTTCATCGGGGATAATAGTAATTGATAACCAGAGATTCCAACTGTGACTGCAGTTCAACAAAAAATGCTTCAGTGTCTTGTACATCTGAAGTGAAAAACAAGTCATTTGCTATTGCATATTGCCCATCTATAGCCTTATTGCGGCACCTTTTTCCTCTGAGATTTCAAAACAACAGATTTTGGTAAAAGGAGAAAAGCAAACAAACAAAAAAAAAACCCAAATACAAAAGCCCTTTCCAGTTCCAGGAAAAAAAAATACTGTGGAGGTAATTCTGAGAACACTGACAGCCTCAAACCATCACCCTGTTTACACATGGCATGTTTTTCCACCTAACCATACCTGTCTGTGTATCTATCCAAATACATCTTCTCTGTAGCAAAGGCTGCTCATCTTCTTGTGTGCTCACTGATATTTGTGCAGTGTCTTGACAACAAGATGCCATCTGGTATTATTAGAAAGAATACCCACTTCAACTAACATAAGCATTTAAGCCAAGATTTGGGGGAGTTTGCCTTGAGATTTCAGGTTACCCTTTCATAGATTTGCATATAGCTAGAGATCTTACCAGGCCTCTTGCAGCGCAAACATTGTAAAAGGAAATCAGAAAAAAATAGCTTGGTTTTCTGAGACCCTTACAACTGTTAAATTATCCCCTTACTTCCCTAACATTCTTTTACAGGTAGACAAAACATGAAACTATAGGCTGCTCTGAAGGTAAGAGTATTTACACTGAACTAAACACATGCTAAAGACAACCCCCGCCAGCTACTGCTCCAGGAAAAGCTGCAGTTGGTGGCAGTTGCCCTGGTTAGTGTGGACATCCTTGCCCATGACACAGGCCTCAAGGATACTCTGGTGACTACGGCACTGCATGAAATGAAACTACCATCATATCCTTTTCCTAAATAAATGAACTCCAGGCCATACCTGCTGTGACCTAAGAGCTCCAGACACTATGGCTGCCCAGCATATTTCACACCAGCTGCTGAGGTGAGCACCTTGAGAGAGGCCGCCTTCAACACCTGAGCTGAGGGAAGCTCAGAGTCCAGGAGCCTCAACTCAGAGCGGTGAGATCCACTGAGAGGGCCTTGAATCCTCAGCAGGACTTGCACAGGAGCTGGCAGCTCAGCTGAGGAGAGCAGCTGACTCAGAGGGAGCAGTGCCAGGAGGGGTGGCACCAGCCCTGAGTGGGTAAAAAACCTGATCCAGGGCCACAAGGATGATCAGGGGACTGGAGTACCTCCTGTATGAAGATAGGATGAGAGGGTTGGGGCTGTTCAACCTGGAGAAGAGAAGGCTGCATGGAGACCTCATAGCAGCATTCCAGTGTCTGAATGGGGCTTATAAGGATGCTGGGGATGGGCTCTTCATTAGGGACTATAGTGATAGGACAAGGGGTAACGGGTTCAACCTTCAACAGAGGAAGTTTAGATTGGATCTGAGGAAGAAGTTCTTTACTGTGAGGGTGGTGAGACACTGGAATGGGTTGCCCAGGAAAGCTGTGAATGTTCCATTGCTGGCAGTGTTCAAGTCCAGGTTGGACAAAGCCTTGGGTGGCATGGTTTAGTGGGAGGTGTCCCTGTGCATGGCAGGGAGGTTGGAAATAGATGAACTTAAGGTCCTTTCCAACCCTAGCTATTCTATGATTCTGTGGGATGAGACAAGCCCAGCTGGTTTTTGGAACCCAGTTAACAGCCATCAGGTCTGCTGGGAGGAAGCTGTGGGTATGTATGCCTGGCATCCAGTAAGCAAGCTCTTTGACAATGTCATGGGTTCAGCAGGAGCAGCCATTTTTTTCTTTTTCATCGTAGCTGCTGCAGTACTGTGGTTTTGGTTTTCAGCTTGGGAACAGTGCTGATAACACCAGTGTTTATAGTTACGGCTTTGAATGTTTAGGCTGGCCAAGGACTTTCTGAGCTTCATGCTCTGCCAGGGAGAAGGGGAGGCTGGGAGGAAGCTAGGAGGAAGCAGAGATAGGACACCTGACTCAAACTGACCAAAGAGGTATTCCATACTACAGCACGTCATGCCCAGGATGTAGAAACGGAGAGGAGAGACCCAGGAGGGTGGGGGGGGGGTATACACTCCATGGTCACACTCAGTATGAGGTGATAGGGGGTGCACTGCATGGCGTGGCTTGATATCAGGTGAAGATCTGCTGTATTCTCTTTCCTTGTATTTCTCTTGTATTATTACTGGTGGTAGCAGTAGTGATTTGTGTTATACCTTAGTCACTAAACTGTTCTTATCTCAATCTGTGAGAGTTACATTATTTCTATTCTCCCCATCTTCCTGGGACTGGGGAAGATAGAGGAGGGAGTGAGCAGAACTGCTTGAGGGCCTTAAACAGTGACAGACGACTACACTACTCAAATAGGAGGTCCTGGGTCTTCATCACAGACTTGAGTGCACTGAATAGAAAGCTATAATGTTTTGGGATGCAGGGAAATGCCCTCTCTGGCACCTTCCTGCTGAGTTTCTGCCTTCAGCTGGTGTCCTTAAATAGCCCTAATCCAGGTTAGCTGGTCTTTGCTCGTACTGTTAAATAACAGAATGCCAAACTGTGATTCTTGGTTTGGCAACTGAAAACAAAAAACCCAACCTGCTTGCATACAACTGATGAAGAATAAAGGCCTGACTTCAAAAAGCATTAATAATATCAAATGCCCAATGTGATTGATGCGGGAGCTGCACAGACATCAGGCACAGAGAATTTTCCTTGGTATTCAGTAGGTATTTGATAAAATAAATCACAGCATACCAGATTTCCTTATTCTGTTTAACTGAAGTCATCACCTCAGCTAACTGAATTTTCTCTACTTTCCAAGTCTGACTGTGGAAAAACAAAGTGTGAAAATTGATTAGGTTAGAAAAACTTGCATGAAATAAATAATTGACAGAAATAAATAGAATAAGAAAGGGAACAGTTTAGACACTTGTTGTGTAGAAAAATGGTATTTGGTATCGTTTTATAAATCTTTACAAATATATAAAAATATTATTTTCAGAAGAACGAATGATGTAATGGACACATTGCAAACTTGTATAAGAAACTGTGAAATCCTTAACTAAAGCAGATGTTGTTTTAGGAAAATCAGGATCATTTAAAATGTAATTAATAGTTGGCACAAGTACTTATTCCATTAATTTTAAATAATTTATTAAGATGCACTTAATGATTTATTAATTATAATTAGTGATGGTGTTTATTTCTGCTGAAACAGAATGTATTTTTTTTTGTTGAAGTGGAAAGACCAATTCACTATTCCAGGATTTTATCTAAGTTATAATATTATCTCATTAAATAATCTGATTAACTAAATGGGAATTAGAGCAGATATATAGGAGTAGAGGCCCAAATATAAAAAGCTTTGAGGAATCAAGCTGCTACTGAAATCAGATTAAGTGAAGGCTGCATATAAGATTGAAACTGTATAGATCACTTTGGGGAAGTTAACAAAAAGTCTAAGTTATGCTAACCACCCAGCTGAAATGCTAAAAAAATCAAGCACAAATTTTAAAGAGACATAAAATCAGACTATAACTCATTGAAGTCCTGTCAGCTTCAACTCATTTTATTGGAAAACCTCCCAGACACTAACAGAGATGGTATCTACTCCTAACAGAGGTGCTATGGTAAAATGACATTTGGGAGCTGCCAAACAAGAAAATTGTTACTCCTGCCATTGAAAAATGTATGAAACTCTGTTTGTACAAAGTCTCTTGTTAACCTCTGTGAATCCAGTGCCACTGCTTAAGTAATCTGTTACTATTAGCAATCTTGTTTTGCAAAGGTAATATTTTCTTTTTTTCAGATAAAGTTACTTTTTGGTTATTGTTGTAGAAAGGATGCATCTCTTTAAAAACACTTATTCAGAAAAACAAAACAGGAATTTCCTTCACTGTTTTAACGAATCATCTCCAGGGCATTTAAGGTACATGCTGCAGGTGTACTATTTATCTATTTTTGTAGGATTCCAAGTTCTAGCAGCCATACAGAGCAGGCAGTTTCAGTGTGACTGTAACTGTTCCTAGGTCAAAAAGATGTAGAAAATTGCCTTTTAGAAATTTCAGTGTTTGTCTTGTAGGAGAAGCAAGAAGAGGTGAATTAACACCTGCTAAAGGCAACAGGAGTTCTTTTCACCTTTGTGAGAGCATCAGAGAGGCCAAGGTGTTCTCCACAAGAAGACTTCTGATTTAAAACCAATAAAAATTCCAATTAAGTACTTGCTCTAGTGAATTCATAATTAACAGCAAGAATTTGTTAATACCATGATGATAAGCCATGTCATATGGGCAGCATAACTTGCTAATGAAATAGCACCTCTGTGCAACTTTATTATCCTCTCCTAATAACTAATCATTGGAATAGATTACAAAGCAGCAGACTTTAATATTAATGTAATATTTAGATTCTTATCATCCACACTTAAACACCATGATAAGGTTATAGAACAACTCCCTAATATTAATTTCAACAAAATATGTGTTATTTCCTCCTTGCACTTTAGCCATGATTTGCTTTATGCTTTTGATTGTGTAGTAGTTATGTTTATTGTCATACGATGACAAATTTATCAAGCTGGGAAAATTTTCTGATCAATCACATGTAAAAAATTCTTCACAGTTTGATGTGCAAATACTAGTTTATCTTTCTTAAACTGAAAAAAAAAAAAAAAAACAGAACCCAAAACTAAACAAGCAAACATAATGAGGACCTTATTTAGCTAACAAAAAGAGCACAGCTGTTATGGACTTTGTTAGGAAGACTGATAAAGTTTAGTGGGGAATAGGCACCTTGCAAAAACTCTTGTAGACCTCTGCTGAGGACCATCTCAGTGAGAACAGTCTAGGGTGGGCTTTTCCAGCTCTCTCCAATTCTCGAGTCCCACAGTCTTCTCCACTGCGAACCCACAGACTCGGATGAATCACTTGGCGAATTCTTCCTCTTTCCCATCCCAAAGTAACCACACAGTGGGTGCATAAACATGGGAATCTAGTGGTCTTTGCAGACCCCCAAAGTATCTCAAGCCTAAATGATCTGGACCCCTACAGGCACACATTTTCCTCTGCTGTGTGTTGTATATGCCATTACTTTGGGTGACTTGGATGCTTCAGAGCATCTCAAGCAGCACTAGGCCCATATGTGTAGGCAATAAATCATGCCCATGGACCAGCAAGCACCATTTCAGAGGATGCTGCCTTGGTCTGGTCATCATATGCTCCATCGCTGGCAGTGTTCAAGGCCGGGTTGGACATAGTCTTGGGTGGCATGGTTTAGTGGGAGGTGTCCCTGCCCATAGCAGGAGGGTTGGAACTCAATGATCTTAAGGTCCTTTCCAACCCTAACTATTCTATGATTCTATGATCATGCACCAAACCCTCTGGAAGGTGGATGGGGAAGGACATAGAGCCATGCAAAGCTTAGGTATTTACATAGCAGACCTGGCTGAATAAATGAACACTGTGCTTACCAAAGGGAAAATCCAAAAATAAATGAGTCATCCTTGTGTTTTTGAGGGCTCGTAGGCCTTGGCCAGTGGATGGCTACAGCAGCAGCTTGAGGTCTCAGGCTTGGGCTTTTCTGATGTCAAATTTGGATGCACTCCAGAACAGTAAAGAGAAAATTTTCTCATAATTTTTATAAGAAATGGTCATCTCAGACACCCCCGTATGCTGAGAAAAGCTGGTGATAAGCAAGGTGGATACAGGACTGGCTGATAAATTAATACTACTTGTGGCCTTGACATCGGGCCTTCACCAGAAACATGAGCTCTTATTCCAGCAAAGCAGACCAAAAAGTGATGAATACACTGGTTTCAAGGCAGATCTAGGTTACCTGTAACCTCCAGCGTCAATAGTTATCCAACATGGTCAGAATAGGAGCACAGAACAGAAGAAAGCCAAACCACTGGGGGAAGTACTGCAACTATACATCCATCAATGCAACCCTGTGCAGGTGTATACCACAGCTCTGGGCTGATGGGTGCCCTTAAAGCTGGAAAAGCCCTAGAGTATGCCATGGCTCCTGACTATGGAAATCCACCTCTGTGCAAGCATGGAGCAACTAATGTGTCACCACACCCTGTTTGTGGGAAGGGAAGTCTGTAGGATCCACCACCCTGCAGAAGCAGGAGATTTTTCCTGGAAAATCCTGTTTCCAGACACTGGAATTGCTCACAGACACCCCAAGCACACCCTGCTTGTACTGAGATGTGAGAGTATCACTGCTGTTTGCACATGTAACGTTTCTCTGCAGCACTCTGTGTGGGTATAGTTCAGACATTCCTTCTGATGCAGGCATACACCCACTGGATCACAAGCACTGCCAAAAAGATTTGCTAGAAGATGTTCCCAGGGCTTGGTGCTACCAAATTTTCTTACTGTATCAAGTGCTACACTCTCATGGCTCCCAGTACCCACAAGGCATACTCCTGAGGGAGCCACAACACAATCCCGAGCAAATTAGGCCTTCTGAGGGTTGCACCAATGTGATTGTGACTTCTTTGTCCTGATCATGGTATTCACTTATAAAAACTGCTAGAAATGTGGAAATGTATAACTAGGCTTTGCACCACCAAACTGAGCTCTTCAGAGATTTGTGAGCCTCTCTCAGGAATGCAGGAAGCCCTGAGGTGAAGGACAGGACTATTACTGCCACTCAGATGGTCTAGCCCACAAGTTTACTACACAATTGGAGACTTACCATCTCATGTGAAAGTCTGGAACAAGCTCTGTGACCTCTCAAAAGAAGTCCCAGGAACATTGGGCAAAGTATAAAGAAAACAGTCTTCATTTATAGCATGGTGGCTGTAGCATTTCTACAAGATGGGAAAAAAAGGGATCCCTGAATCTCAGTAAGTCTTTCTGTATTTTATTTTCATTACTTCTAATGTCAAATATAGGTAGGTTTTTGGTAGAAAAGACAAATAGCAAGTCTCAGACCAGTGGTTCAACTAGTAGGTAGGTAGACAGCGTAGGTTTTTTGTCACATTCCTACCCATTGAAATCTTATTTGGACTCACATTGCTGAACTGATAAAACATGCATATCTGGGTACTTCAGTCTGAAAATGTAGTTTAGCTTGTTTCCCATATAAGAGATCTACAAACTAAGTTATTATATCAAATTTGAGGAAGGAGGAAATACAATGCCTCTTGCTCATGCCAGCCTTTAAAAGTAAATTATATAGAAGCTGGTAGGGGAGTTTGATCTTCACAGATTAGTTGGCAGCCTTTGAAAACCTGTCACGAGCTGTAGGAGAGCTGGTGATGTCAGAAATTGCTACGGTAGTCACAGTAGAGAGATGAAGACAAGGAATCCGCAGGGGAGGGATGGCTAGAAGGCAAAGTGGGAAAAACAGGCTGACAAAAATAAAGAGAGGGAAGGGTCATGGGTTTGTGGATAAGTAGTTTGAAGGAAAGAAACTGGAGGACTGAGAATAGTCATACGGGGAAGCTACTTTTAGGGCACGAAGCCCAGGCAAATAGACTTGGATGAACACGGACACTGAGAGTGGAACAGGGTGTGCAGAAGGCAGGACTGAGATGTATCTGAACACAAATGATCACATAGGTATGAGAAAGGCAGATATGATTATGCACACTCCCTTCTAGAGCTGACAGTGGAGCCAAGGCTCCTATGTCGGCCACTCCTCCAGTGCTAGGTGGACATTCAGTGGGAAACTATGCCATCCTGTATTCTGCTTATCCCCCCAAAATGATCTGCTACTCATATCAGCTGTACCCTGAGTTTGAGTGGTGAAGCACTCTGCAATGGTTCCTAAAGATTTTCCCTGCAGGGTGCTTGTTCTCTGAAAAACATTATTCTGGGCTTGGGAGCTAAAATACAAGCAGTGTTCATGCTGGTGTTTGTGTGCTGAATACTTGACCATGGAATTTTAATTTCCTTTTTTTCTTTTTGGTGCGCAATAAATATTATATGGATGTAATTACTGTCTACAGAGTTAATAATTGCCTTGCATATCCAGGCTAGTCAATTTGCTCAAGAAAAGGTCAGGAAACGGTCTGTACTGTTACTCCTGCCTTTGAACTGAGAACATTATAAGATTTCTGTAGATCTCATTAAACTTCCAAATTCAAATTTACATTTTTAAAAAGGTGAATTCTTACAGGCAAGGCTGAAAACTTTCTAATTAACCTGCACACATAACACAGAGAAGAGGATGGCAATGTTTACCAGTTTCAGTGTGATTACAGTCCAATTTGTATTTCTATTATAAAACTATTTCCCTAATCCAGCTGAAAATATACCACTGATGACGAATTTTACCACCTAAATTCCACATAAAGAAAAATATTTTTTTCTGAGAATAAATAAGAACGGCTTTAAGAGACTCCCAACATGTCAAGTGGCAAGTGAAGGCAATCCCTGCTTACTCATACAGGTGTTTTCATTCTGGTAGTAAGTAGTAATAGTGGGGGGAAAAAAAAAGATAAAGCCACATTTTAGTAACTTTACAGGGTGAAAGCTGTGTGCAGAAAGTTCTCTGGGACTTGAGGATACTCAACTAGACTTAAAAAGATCTCTATTATTTCAACACAGGAAACTGATTTGTTTCTACAGAAAATCATAGAATAGTTTGGGTTGGAAAGGACCTTAAGATAATCTAGTTCCAACCCTCCTGCCATGCACAGGGACACCTCCCACTAAACCACGTCACCCAAGGCTCGGTCCAACCTGGCCTTGAACACCACCAGGGATGAAGCATTCACAATTTCCCTGGACAACCCATTCCAGTGCCTCACCATCCTTACAGTAAAGAATTTCTTCCTTATATCTAATCCAAACTTCCCTTGTTTAAGTTTGAACCCATTACCCCTTGTTCTATCACTACAGTTCCTCATGAAAAGTCACTCCCCAGCATCCTTATAGGCCCTCTTCAGATACTGGAATATAAAAGTGAGGTCTCACAAGAGCTGAGTAGAGAGGCAGGATCATCTCTTTCGACCAGTCGGTCACGCTCCTTTTGATGCAGCCCAGGATATGGTTGGCTTTCTGGGCTGCAAGAACACACTGCTGGCCCGTGATAAGTTTCTCATCGACCAACACCCCCAAGTCCTTCTCCACAGGGCTGCTCTCAATCTCTTCTCAGCCCAACCTATACCTGCGCCTGGGATCGCTCCCACACAGCTGTAGGACCTTGCACTTGGCAAGGTTAAGCTCATTATTCACAACTGTGACAGTTGTCAGAACTGGTTTTGGGCACAGTTTACAGTAAATATTGCATATATTATATTTTGTTAGGAGGTTTAACTAGGCAACAGGGAGGTAGAATGGCTGCTTCCACTGTCTTGACTACAGCACAGAGTCAAGCAGCTAGGTAAGCTTGGATAGGAGCTCCCAGAGGGCTATGTGGGGCAACAGACAAACTAGAGATACTGTCAGCAAGGGATGGTTGCAGAGGGACAACCTGCAGGCTCCCAAGAGAAGCAGAGAACTAGCTTGTACAGCAGGGTTGAGACAAAAATAAATGCCTCTGGCTTTCCTGATGAGACAGAGGAAACTGTGTGACAGTTACAATAGCCCAGAAAGATGCTGAAAATTACTGGACTGGAAAACAAAATGGAAGATGCCCCTTGGAAGGGGACAGTGGGGAGGGGATTCATCTTCCAGTCTTTTAATTTAATCTACCTTACCCAGCAATGGTGAATGTATTAAAAGGGATATTTTAGTCTCATTTATTGTTTCTGCACCTTGATATGTCTTACTTTTGAACCATTGTTATCTTTAGATGTCTTTCTGTATGAATGCTCTAAAGAAAAAGCAAGGTAATTTCACCTCTGGCTCACATGGAGGAATGTCACAGCTGTCTACTTTCCTCTCATGCTATTCAAGCTGGCACATGTGTATTCCTACTACAACTGGGTACAGATTTCATTTTAGTGAAGACCCCCATGAAATAAGTATTTAGTCCTTTGGGGGGAGAGTGTCTCCACATGAATTTACAATTAGGTTGAGAAATTTGTTTACAATTTGATTTTAGAAATGTGAAGTTATATTTGAAAGTAAACAAAGTCTTGTTGAAATAAGGCAGCTACAGAGCTGAATAAGCTACAGAGGCAGGTACTGAAGAGTAAAGCATTTGCTGTAAATCAATACTCTCACTTTACTCACAATAACTTCTTCAGAATGTATGAATGATAGATGTGCCTTGAAGCTGATGGAACTGGAATGCCTTAGGCCAGTGGGGAATTTGGCCCATTACCTGTGACTAATATGAAATACCAAGAAATAAGAGAGTATTTTCACAAGCAAAAAGGTTCTTTGCTTGATGTCAGATTACAGGCAGAGGGCCAGTTTTCTTGCTTTGTTGTACCTAGCTCAAGATTTTCTGACCTTGGCA
The DNA here is from genome assembly GCA_032466535.1 of Forpus xanthops. NCBI lineage: Eukaryota > Metazoa > Chordata > Aves > Psittaciformes > Psittacidae > Forpus > Forpus xanthops. The sequence continues at coordinate 34,183 of JASSUY010015612.1, read as the reverse complement.
AAAATAATAGAAAACTGTGTGTATGGGATGTAGTAGCAGCAGAAATAGACATCAGAGCAGCTGGAAAAGTTCATGGTTATTCAGAGGGCCAGGGCAGGGCAGAAACTTAATAAAGATGTATTTTGTGGATTTACTTAGTCTGAAATGAGATCCTGAAGTACTGAATTGACATAACTCTGAAGTTTAGTGATTTTGACAGATTCTTTTTTTTTGCCTCAGCTTTTGCATTTTATATTTTTTTCAGTGGAATTTTTCAACCTAGGGATTGTTTGTGCACAGTGTAAAGCACTTGATAATGGGACTCATCATTATACCACCCTATACTGTATATAGGTATTGGATTCTCTCCTCCTGATCTCATAGCAGTAGCACACCACTTGCACCATAATATAAGGAAAATCACTGCTCACACTTCTATTGCAATTGTCAGTGTAATGTACAGCGTCTGTTTACAGCTTTCATGAGCAATTATGCTGAGGCACAGCCTCAGTCTGGTGTTAAGAATTATTTGAGTGCTCATAACGGTTTTGTTGAGTGAACTGATGTCCTGTCACATAGACACAGCAATCCACAATACACTGCAAATTTTAAGAAAAGGGTTAGTGTAGAGCAATTTCATTGTTATATATATACCCATATATATATTTACTGCAGTATCTTCAAGTGGAGCAATTACCGAATATTCAAATTGCTTACCTAATAAAATTTCATATAGGCAGATATTTTCCCCTACGAGCTCAAGACTATGAGCACCAGATGCAGGGTACAGCTTGCATGAGCAAGCATTTGCTTTCTGAAGACAGATGACAGTGCATTCATTTTTCTTATATATAACCACCTAAAAATTTGGAATCAACCTTTGACAACAATTATTTCACTGAAAGGACCTGTGAAAATCTCTAAAAAAATTATTCTGAAAATCCACCTGAGAATTTACACTGTTTTAAAGTATGTTAATTTATACAGATCTGAACCATTCAATTGAGCTCATGCTCAAAATGGTTTTCACTGACAGGAGCTGCCTGCCATCCGTTAAGTCAACTATTTCTATTGCCAATGATCTTAAGTTCATTGTTTATGCTAGAGTGATTGAGATTCTTAATCATAAGTATCACCTGTTCTTTTCCCTCCCTGTCATGATTTTGGAGGGACTTTCTTAGCATTTTCTGAAAGTGAAACTACAGGAAGAAAGAAAGCTCAGCCTGGGAGAGGGGGAGAGGGGTAGCTGTTACTGTTACCTGCCAGTTTACAGTGATTTTTTGCTGACCACAGCCATATCAGTTTGTGTGCATTTTCCTTGTATTTTATACACTACCGCAATGAAGAGGAATGTTAACAGCAGCTTTGGGTCATCTATTCACTTCCTTTCTGCATGTCAGTGTTTTCTGTGCAGACAAGAGCCCTTTAATTTTCATAAAAGGGTCAGGTACCTAAGGAATTGTAAAAGACATCTGAATCAGCAATATTTGCTTCAATAATCCCCCAAAGTTTCCTTATACAAGAATTGGCCTGCAGGAACTGTATCTGGGCCTCCCTTAGAGTAGCATATTTTTCCAGACAAATATTTATGTTTAATTGAAATTAAGGGACATGCAAATATGAAGAAATAATTGTCACAGTATCTTGTTATTGCTTTTTAGAGATGTCCAACAAAGTAGAAGACAAAGGATTTGCAGTTACCTTGTTCCATGTAACAAATAATTTGCTGGTTTAACATTTCTGGTACTCTATGTATACATTTATCTATTGCTTTTCCTGGCTGTTGTATCCCCTGGCTCGTTCCGTCTCCCCTGTCTTTGCAGTCATACAGTTTTACCAAGTCTGCCTTAAGGAAGAAATCAAGGAAAGAATAAGTGAAGACCATAGACTCCTAAGCCTGCCTTTCTGCACAGCTGCTGAACACATTCTTCATGCTCCACAACAGCATGGGGAACAGAAATTTATGCTTAAATTCTTGCTGCTGGATCTAGAGTACACTGGGTCATACATTCATCCTGAAAGTGTATATGCATTGGCTATGTGATTTACATGGAACCTAGCTGGTGCAGAAGAGTCAATGAGCACCTAGCACCTGAGAGCCATCATGCTTGCATGAACAATGTGGGCTGTAAGAACTCCCACCATGTCTCTTACTGTGTTTTGCCCTAATGAAGCAACTCAGGCGTTGTACTGCAATAAAAGATAAAAGAGAATAAGGGTAAATTAATTATTGACTTTTTGACTATATATTTCAGGGTTGTTCTATTTCTCTTTGCTTTTTTAGCTGGGGGTAGTAGACATCCTATCTGTCTATATGAAGAGCATAGTGAAATTCAACATTGAAGACAAAAGGGCTTTATCAGCAGGGTAGTAGTGAGGGTGCTATTACTTTTTCACCACCAGCTGCTTACTGTATGAATGATTTATGAAAGTGTGACTGTCTGACTTCACATTAGATTCTGCTATTTCAGCACCCTTATTAGCAAGGATATTAGAAAAATTATCATCCTTCTGTGTTTGAACAAGAATTTAGAGCCTTGTTCTTACAGAGCAAACAACAGCAACACAAACTCAAATAGATTGCATTAAGAGCATGATACTTTGACATACTGAACTTCCACAACTCCCACTGAGACAATGAAGTGAAGGCAGTCTGCATTCCTTGGATGGGGAAATCTAGTTCACTCAGTATTCTGATGAATTATAAATACACAGTTGACTTTACAACTTGATCTTGATGAAGAGTATATAGTGCTGGAACAATCAAAGAGGAATCAGAGTGGACACTTAAATTCAGCAATATTCATTTGATATGCAAAATCGAACTTACATGGTATGATTTTCTAAGCTACTTGAAATCTGTTTTGAAGTGTGTTACCATTTCCATGCCATGTTACGTTTCCAGGAAGAAATACAGCCTTTTGATTTTACAGTATAATATTCCACAGTCATTTCTACACTGGCAATTAGCTTATTTACTTAAAATATGTATTGAAACGCCAAAGCTAGATTCAAATTCACTAGTAATTTGATTTTAATTCTGAAGAATCAAGACAGAGGAGATAAAGCTGCTGTTTTAACATGAAATGTAAATTCCCTTGGCTAAAATGTAAATGTATTATTATTTCGCTTTTCTGATGCTAAGGAGTTGAAATGTAATTAAGCCTGATTTGTTTTGTTGGGTTTTTTTATTGCAAAACCTGGTATTTAATTTCGTAGTTATTTTTTTATCAGATTTCACATCATCATAATAATGCGATTTAAATCACAGAGATAGTAGGTCTTTAACTGGATCCTTCACAAGAAGCTAAACTGAATTTCATGGTATGTTATTGCCGCAAGAAAAATGCATGCTATGACTTTCATGACAAGTATCTCAAAGCAAACAGAAGAGCTATAACTTCATGAACAACCATATGCTACCATGAAATGGATGTCTTGTTCCCTTTAACTTAGGTTCTTGAAAACTAGGATATGGCAGTTAGAAACCTTTTTAAAGTCACCGATATTCCACAGCTCCCTTGGATCTTGTGAGTGTGTTCATTGCAGTACAGCTATTGCACGTGTGAAGCTGCAGAGGTGTTTATTATTATGAGGAAAGAACTGCAATTTAGGATGAGACCCCTATAGCTATTTAAGTGCCTAAGGCTAATACTGGCATTTCCAAATCTGCGGCTGATTTTCTGCTCTTCCTGAAGGTGACTAATTTTCCCCCTTTCACTGTCTGTAAAGCAGACTAAAGCAGCAATGCTATTTCACTGCTAACTGCTCAGAGACCAAGGTCAGGCTAAGGCCCAGAAGATTCCCAGAAGTGAAGTTATTAAGAAAATATACATTTCTTACAGAAAGCAAAATATCTAGAGTTTTGTATAGCCTTCCTCTTTTGTCCTTTTTAAGTCCCATTCCCCAAGACATGTGCTAACATTAGAGGTACCTGTCTAGGAGCAGAAGAGGGTGGAATCCATGTGTCGCCCTCTATGGGAAATGTGGCAGGAGGCATAGAGCTGTGTGTTGTTATGCAGAGCAGATCAGCAAGACCAAGTCTGCTTAGTAAGGTTCCATGGGATATAGCCATAAAGGGCAGGGGAGGCCCTAGGTTGTCGGCTGATATTCAAGAATCACCTACTACAAGCTCAGGAGTGTTGCACCCCAACTAGAAAGAAGTGTAGCAGGAGGACCAGGAGACATCCTTGGATGGATAAGGAGCTACTGATGAATATTTGAGGGGAAAAAAAGAGGCTTACAGAAGGTAGAAGCAAGAACAGGTGGCCTTGGGAAGAATACAGGGATGTTTGGGAAGCTAGGGACCAGATTAGGAAAGCTAAGGTCCAGTTTGAATTACGTTTCGCTAGGGATGTGAAAGGTAACAGGAAAGGATTCTGTAGGTACGTAGTGAATAAAAGACAGACTAGGGAAAATGTAAGCCAGCCAAGAAGCTATCTGGAGAACTGGCTACCATGGATTTGGAGAAGGCTGAGGTTGTTAATGACTTCTTTGCCTCAGTCTTCACCAGCAAATGCTCTGATCACACCACCCAAGTCTTGGAAGGCAGATGCAGGGACACTGAGAATGAAGACCTTGGGCCCACTGTAGGAGAGGATCTGGTTCGAGACTATCTTAAGAGCCTGAATATACACAAGTTCATGGGAACTGATGGAAATCTATCCGTGGGTCCTGAAGGAGCTGGCAAATGAAGTTGATAAAACACTGTCCATGATATTTGAAAAATTATGGCAGTCAGGTGAAGGTCCCAACAGCTGGAAAAAGGGAAATATAACCCCCATTTTCAAGAAGGGGAAAATGGATGACCCAGGGAGCTACGGACCAGTCAGCCTCGCCTCTGTGCCTGGAAAAATCTTAAAGCAGATTCTCCTGGAAGGCATACTAATGCAAACAAAAAACAAGGTGCTTGGTGACAGCCAGCATGGCTTTACTAGGGGGAAATCCTCCATGATCAATTTGGTGGCCTTCTATGATGGGGCTATGGAACTGATTGACAGGGGTAGAGCAGTTGATGTCATCTACCTGGACTTGTGCAAAGCATTTGACACTGTCTCACATGACATCCTTGTCTCTAAATTGGACAGACATCAATTTGGTAGGTGGACCACTTGGTGGATAAAGAACTGGCTGGATGGCTACATGCAAACTGTTATGGTTAATGGCTCGATATCCAGCTGGAGACCAGTAATGAGTAGTGTCCCTCTGGGGTCGGTGTTGGGAGCGGTCTTGTTCAGCATCTCTGTTGGTGACATGGACAATGGGATTGTGTGCACCCACAGCAAGTTTGCCAATGACACCAAGCTGTGTGGTTTGGTTGATACATTGGAGGGAAGGAATGCCATCCAAAGGGATCTTGACGTGCTTTTGAGGTGGGCTGATGCTGGCCTTTTGAAGCTTAACCATGCCAAGTGCAAGGTCCTACAGCTGTGTGGGAGCGATCCCAGGCGCAGGTACAGGTTGGGCTGAGAAGAGATTGAGAGCAGCCCTGTGGAGAAGGACTTGGGGGTGTTGGTCGATGAGAAACTTATCACGGGCCAGCAGTGTGTTCTTGCAGCCCAGAAAGCCAACCATATCCTGGGCTGCATCAAAAGGAGCATGACTGACAGGTCAAGGGAGGTGATCCTGCCCCTCTACTCTGCTCTCCTGAGACCTCACTTGGAGTACTGTGTGCAGTTCTGGTTCCCTCAGCACAAAAAGGACACGGAACTCTTTGATCACGTCCAGAGGAGGGCCATGAGGATGATCAGGGGACTGGAGCACCTCCCATATGAAGACAGGTTGAGAAAGTTGGGGCTGTTCAGCCTGCAGTAGAAAAGGCTGCGTGGAGATCTCATAGCAGGCTTTCAGTGTCTGAAGCGGGCTGTAGGGATGCTGAGGAGGGACTGTTCATTAAGGACTGTAGTGATAGGACAAGGGGTAATGGGTTCAAACTTAAACAAGGGAAGTTTAGATAGGATCTGAGGAAGAAATTCTTTACTGTAAGAGTGGTGAGGCACTGGAATGAGGTGTCCAAGGAAGCTGTGAATGCTCCATTGCTGGTGGTGTTCAAGGCCGGGTTGGACAGAGTCTTGGTTGCCATGGTTTATTGTGAGATGTCCCTGACCATGTCAGGGGGGTTGGAACTAGATGATCTTAAGGTCCTTTCCAACCCAAACTATTCTGTGATTTTATGATTTTATGAATGTGCAAATATCCCTTGGCTACTCTGTGCACAGATTTGTCAAGCGGTGATTGAATGACAGGAGCATACCACTGAGATGATTTCATTCATTTATTGTGTGTGTTTAGGCAGCTGCTAAGGCTCTTAATTTGTTTTCCAAGTGCATATTTCTTATCCTTCCAAATAGCCTGTTTCAATAGGAATTTAGCCACAGCAGAGTCACAGGCATTATAGTTTTTGTCTGAGAACATGTTACTCTCTGGAAAAAAATCCTTTCCTTACTGAGATCAGAGAGACATTTGTTATCAAGGGAATAGTGTTTACCCTTTGTCTTGGTATATTCTTTTCCATAGCATTTTCAGACCCTTTTGCAAACCTGATAATAAGGGAAATACTTATTTTTTTGCGGAGTCCTGTGGCAAGTCTTGAAATTGTACTAATATATGATTTATCTGTTGCCATAAGGTAGAGCAAAATATATATGAGTGACTGATTTGCATGTCACAATTTTGGGATTATTTTCCAGAAGACTATTGCTGATTTTACCTTTTCCTATCCCTGATGCCCTGTAATAACAAGGAAATAAATCAGAGTTTTATACGATCAGTTAAAGTTATAAAACCTTGGCAAAGTATCAAAAAGTTAAAAATGTATTTTCATGTAGCAAGGATTGCAAAGAATGGGAAGCCAAATATTTCACCAATAATATGTCAGAAACTGCCAGACCATCCTTAATGAGGCTATCATTATTTTTGCTTCAATCCATTATCCTGTCAGTAGGTAAGGCAGATATAAGAGACTGAAAAATAGTTATCAACATAATTTAATTGAAAATGAGCAGTAGAAACAGCTTGTTACATGCTGAATGAAAAGGCATTCTTGGAAGCACCTTTGCTCAGCTCCCAGATGTACACCCACATCCATGTGTTTGCTACCCATGAATGCCCTAGAACTGTTGGATATATACCCCTTAGTATGCACAACAGTTACCAGCTTAAGGCACGCAGAAGTCAAAATACTTATCATGTGTGGAAATTTTCTTCATCTCTGCCGATACTGATCATTTTAGGGAGGATAATCAGGAATATTAGTTGCATAGAAATTATTTGGGGTAAGAGATAGTGGAATCTGAAAAGCTATTCAGCTGATCAGATGAAGGTGTCTACTTTATGGTGAGATCAATAATTCTCTAGGCTGCAACAGGAGCATACACACATAGCTCATAGTATCCTATGTGATATGAAACAGCTTAGTGCATCCAAGATTCAAACAAAGCTGGAGGGTACGGCTACGAACTTGAAGAAGACATTTGCCCTCTGGAACTGCAGATAGACAGCGGCCGCATTCAGAGCATCCCAAATGGCCAAAGAAGTCTGTGAACAGTTATTGAACCAGATCTTAATGTTAAGAGTTTGGAGCTGAATCCAATTCTTAGAGGGTTGCATTTTTATAGGACATCATCACAAGCCACCATAAAATTATCAGAGCCAGGACTTGTTCTCAGAGTGTCAGGAAGACTACCATACCTCCCTTGTAAGTGAAACAAAAATACAAATTGCACACAGTCATTGGATTTTGAAAAAATTTGAAAATCTTCCAAGAACCCACCAAGAGATGGAGGAAGTTGGATCAAATTTCTGTTAGAAGCATACTTATTTCTAACTTAATCTAAAAATTATAAAATTGCCCTCATGCTTCAAAACTGTCCAAGTCAAGTTTTTATGGCAGTATATAGAATCATAGAATCATAGAATAGTTAGAGTTGGAAAGGATCTTATGATCATCTAGTATATGTTGTATGTATCCACCTTTGTAGTGCTGTGTAGTCATCTTTGCTTGAGTGAAGCAAAAGGCTGACATTATTGGTACTAAGCAGTATACAGCTTTCTTTTTAATAAGAAATCTTTGCAGTTTTTTGACTTTTGGCTAATGGCAGCATCAGTACAGAGTTAAAATCAAGCTTCAGTTGCTGTTACTGCATTTGGAATCTTTAACATAATGAAATTGCCTTTGAAGCCATGACATGCAGGGGTTGATAGACTGCTGTGGCAAGGAATTTATTATCCTCTAAAATATTTAATATTAAAATGGAACTAAAATTTGATCTGAAGTAGAATTTATTTGATCGCAGTTGCCATCAGGACAATTGTTGTCTATTGACTCCGATGCAGAAGTCCCTGGAGAACATGGTAGGTTCCTCTTCAACGCTAACCACCATCAGTCCCTCTATGCCTGGTACACAGTTGTCTGGAGGTGGTGGGGAAACAAAGGTAAGGGAAAAACATGCAAAATTATTTACTTGAGTGTTTGAGGTCTTAGCAGAGATATCCAAAATGACACCTTAACTACTTCCCCCTGCTTTGCAAAGTGTCCCACACAATGCACTTAAAACGTCTAAATCATCTGGAGGTTTGCAGAAAGAGATACTGCCCCTGAAAACTGATACTGAACAGAATACCGCACAGGGATAGCCAGAAAACCCGCAGAGATCAGAAACCTTCCCAGTCTCTCCGCATCTTCAATATCTGATCCAGGCTGAAAATATTTTGCCTTTGCACACAGCTATCCAAGTAAGCTGTGCACTTGCATTTTGAAGGCTACCAGATGGCTGTGCTTGTGTCTTTTTATGACAGACCAATGATAGTAGAGCACTGGTACAAGAAGAGTGCAACCTGGGTTTGAAAAGTCCTTCAAATCGAGAGGGTTCACAACTGCATTCTCAGAGGTTGTGCTGTAGAGCATTTCAGATCCTCTCTGTGGGGTTTGGTGGGAGGGCAGGAAGGCAGAGTATTTGCCTGGCCACATCTCAGCTTGGTATGCAAGATCCACAGTTACAAGGAAAACAGGACAAATGAAAGAGTATAACTGCAAGATTTCTATTCAAAAAAGACACCCTATGTTTCTGGTCCCTCTCCTCTGAAGGACTCCTCCAACTGCAAGACTGTCATGTCTTGTGTATGGATATCAGCTTCTCTGAGGTTTCAGGTTAGCATGTACCGCCCCTAGCTTCAGTGCCTGGAAAGATTTTAGTTTAGGCACAAAGTGCCTACTGATTTTGAGCACACAAGCATTATGCAATGCTGCATGCAGTCAAATCAGAGATGCTAAAACTGCATTTGAATGCAATTGTAGTCAGAATTTTAAAGGTGTGTGTATCTAATTCTTTGTAATTAGAACTTTGTATTACAGAAATTTCTTAACACTAGCACTTACTTAAAAAAAAAAACCAAAAAACCCACAAACAAAAGCTATTGCAAAACAGGCCTTGCCAGCTCTAGTGCAGGTAAACCAACAGAAACAAAGAGGCTGTGCAGCCTATTGCCTGGCAGGAAGAGAGCACAGTGTAAACACTGCTTGCAAATATTGAATGAAGTGAAGTACAAAGGAGCATATTAATGGAGTCAAAGCAACATCACCGAACACTGTATTAATTAATCACTCCCAGGATTAATTATTCTTCTTGAAAAATAGATGAAACTTTTAAAGAGCTATGTATGGAAACAACCTCCATGTCAAACACCACACTCCCACAGAGCCATTATATACATTAGATCAGGTGATGCAGATATTATCAGTTTCACACAGGTGCCACAGTCACACTGACCTATTGATGACTATATGAGGAAAAGCTGATGAAGTGGCATCTAAGTTCGGGTAGTATCTTTAACTAAAATCTGTTATCAATGCAAATCTGCCACAAAATCTCTTTAAAATACACAGTAAGGATGCTACCAGTCTGTTACAAACTTTCAGGTTTTTAACAAAGCACCACCAAGCTCCACAATGTACAGAAAGTCTGTATTAGATCCTTTAGGAAAAAAAATTGCTATCCTAGAGTGCATAGCAGCTGCCTTGCTCCGATGTGGAGAAGTGTTATCACGTTCATCATTGGCTCCATTTCTTTCTGTGTTGTTGGCAGCAGCTACATCTCTCTTAGCAACTTGGGATATTATTAGGTAGACTATAAACACCCTCAGAGGCTGTAGGCACTCAGGGTATCAATATATCCTTCACATTTCAAAATCATCAATTGCATGTACTGAACAGACTCTTCCCATCATCACAGCAGGGACCTGGACAGCAGCTGCTCAGTGCTGGCAGCAGAGTTCCCATTGCACAATTCACCCCAGGTCACCTTCCCAACATGGCAGGGCAGCTCACCCACCTTTCTCAGCCACCAGTGCTGCTCCTGCAAAGGGCTGTGCCTAACTTCAGCTCCCCTGTAACCCCCTGAGAGGGAGATGGTGCCCAGGGGTTCATATTTACACTGACTGACAAAATATAATGGAGCATTTGGTACCATACAGGTGCAGACAGTTGTGGGCAGGAATGGGGCCCATCGCAGCTCAGAAGCTGATGGGCATGGGGACAGGTGCTTTCAATGCCAAGCTCCTTACCACTCATTCACAAGCAGCAGCCTCACAACAGCCCCATATATCAGACATGTAAATGCCTAAAGACATTGGCCATAGCACCTTCAGTACTAAAAGAAACTAAAGCGACAATTTACAGCCCATCCCTGGGAACATGGTCAGGGCAGCGCCTTACAAGCAGCAAGGATCTTTCTCATCCTGCCCCGCATTTCTGCTGTGGACACTGCAGGTGCCCCATAGCTCCTCACAGCAATGAAGCCTGCCAGCTCCAAGGCCCTGGATCCTGGGGAAAGCAACACAGCCTGATGACCTTCAGGCTGGAGGAGCTGGGAGCTGTCAGTGAGCTGAGACTCACATTAGTGGGGATGACTATGCTGAACAAACCACCTCTATGGTCCAAGTGTGATTGCAAGGCTCCCTTTCTTCAGAGTCTGCCACTGCAGAAAATGTACTGCGAGAAGTACATTGTCTGCAAAGGCTAGATTGTCTACTTGTTGTCAGAAGGCTGTTGATGTCTCTCTGGAGGCAGATACACTATGGTAGTGGCAAACAGCTCACGTATTCCCCCTTTAGGCAGTTTTCTTACCAGTGAAGATTACAGCATTTACTGCTCTTAATAAGCCCAGCAAATTACATCAATTAAAAAGTTTAGATTTTCAGAGGAGTACTGGGAGCCAAAATGATTTCTGTAAACATCTATCATGCAATTGGTGAAGGAGTGTGCACTGTTTTCCAAACATGGATGAGGCTCTGAGTACCCATAGACTTAATAAGAAAATCTTTGTCTTCTTGTGAGCCAGACTCACTCCATAATGCTTATTGGATACTACAGTGAGAACATTACAGGAGAATAAGATACAGCTTTAATGACTTTATTGGATTTTATATATATGCATAATAACATTCTCTCAAAACCTATTCCAGCTCCTCACGCATGACTAGTAGAAGTAGTGTTGCTGAAGATGTTATGACCTTTATTGTTGAATATGATGATATTAAATAAGTGATAAGAAGAAAAAATGAATGTAGCAAAGCAAATGGAGGGCTGGCATTACCCCACTCTTTCTTTTGTATTCATAGAAAACCATGAATTTGCACTCATATGCAAACGCTGATAATGAGGTGAAAGATTCAGTGGTTCTCTGTAGTATAGAGGCTATGATGGACCAGAGGAGATTCTCTACATGACTGGACTGTCTATTATGATGGCTGTAGAACTGAAATTTACTCCACTATGTTTTGTCTTTTGTCACTGGACCTCATTCTGTTCTTGGCCATACTGGATTGATTGAAGCTATTTCAGCATAAAACTACCAAAAATGAAAAGAATGAGGCCTGCTTGCAAAAATTACATATTTTCAGTATGTACTGGAATTAAGGGAAACAATATACATAAAAAGATAAATTGGAAAGTCAGTTACTTTTCTGAAAATTATAGACTATATTTGGAATAAAATGTTGAAATTATTACTCTCTTTCCTGAGCTCCACTAAGGTCATAAGATATTTCAGCTATATATGATATCTAGGACACAGAGCCCACTTCTAAAAATTACCTTACTATCTGACACCTTTTGTGCAGTGAGACATTTGTATTGTTGAAATTCGCACAGCAGGCACACATTAATTAGTCTGTTGATAGTTATTAATACTGATAGACTGGTTGCTGAGCTAGATTAGTGCACATTCTTATCAGCAGGAGCTACTCTAAAAAAAAATCATAAAAGAGAAACTGTGAACTAGCACCTGACTGGGTTGCATCCAAGTATGGGATGCTTGAAATTAGAGACATCACATAAATCTTTTTTATCAGGGTGAGCCCTGAGCAATGTCCTCCAAATTCTTTCCCTGTGCTAATAGTCTTGAAATCAAACCATATTCATTCTAGTAATATGTTGTGTCTTTAATGAGCTAATTTTTAAATTGGAACTTAATGGAAATAACTTTTGAAATCTAAGGAATCCCACAGAAGATGGATGGAACTTTATAGCCTCCTCATTTGCCTTCCATTTTTTAGGTATGTTATTCCCTAGTTTTGTCCCTTTATTTAGTTCAAAGACTTTGCAGAATCCTCTCCTAACAGCTGCATCGGTACAGATGAAGTAGAACTTTTGTTAGATAAGTGTTGTCATGAAATTGTTATCCATGTCATCAAAATATTTGCCCTGGATGGATACATGCACACATTGTTTTAACTGCATTCCCTCACGGCATAGTGGGGTTTGTAATTTCATTTAGGTAGTAATAAGATGTGCAGAGATTTCACGGGAATAATAGCATATTCTGTCTTGGTTTCCAGAAAGAGAGATACAGAATATACTGAAGGTGAGAAGCCAAAATTCACTGAATTATTTCCTATGGGCCTACTTTAATATTCAGAAGCTAATGGAAGCTGACTGCTCAAAGTCTTTTCAGATTTGGCCTTTTGGAATGAGAATGGCCCAAACTGAAATGTATGATTGAGCATACTTCAGGTTATATCCACAAGAAAACAAATCTAAGTAACCCAGTCCTAAAATTTTCTGACCTGGATAGTTCTGTGTTTGTTACTTTTGGAAGCAAATATGTGTGTAAAATCTACTATGTGATTTACAACAAGGTATGTAAATAACAACCTTTCTTAATCTTTTCAACTAAAGTCAACTTTAAACCTTGGAATGTCTTTAGAAAAAGGAATATTATAACCGCACATTCCTTATTAACTTACTTGAGAAGGTACCCCATCCAGGGGGATATGTTATCATTCGAAACCTGTTTTCAATGACTGCTTACAAACAGCATGAAAGAGTGCTGGTAAGACAGTGCATTCAGAAGGGTACACAATTGTAATACAGGTATAAAACTCTTCCTCATCTCAGCAGATTTTGCAGATGTCCAAAGATGTTACTGTATTGAATTGTTTTATGTTTGACAATCAGGTGAGTTTTACTACTTGGTTGGGCTAATTTGGTTAATAGTGATCAGGAGTGTTCCCTGTTCTGCTGCAAAGCGTCATAGAGTACATTACTCTCTTACACTTACTTTAATGATTTCCTTGCTGGAAGGAATGGGTTAACTTTAGAGTGATTTGTACAGACATACTAAAACATGGTATGATTCATCATACTATGGCCTGTATCAGAACACTGCTAGGCACTGTTACATAGAATAAGGGAGACATCTGTATTGGTTTTCAATGGCTGTTTTACCTGTCTCAGTTTCTGTGCTTCATACTTTTTTTTGTTTGAGTGCACAAATTTAAATCCGGAGCATCTATTAGGAGGAGCATTCACTTTAGTCAAATTGAAGTTATTGAACTCACTACAAGTATAAATGGGTGAAATTAAAGGGCCTCTGATACATATAAGATGAGAATAGCTCTTCTAATGGCCCCTTCTGGGCTTAAACTTTATGATTCTATGTTTCATTTCCTGCTTGCTCAGTGACACAGATAAGATATCTCCCAGGGAAATACCAAGGGTCCTTCAGAGAACAATGGGTAGGCTATTAATCTGAAAGTGCCTACCTGCCTTTTTCAGGGTAAGGTTAACAAGCTTATTGTCCCACTTCTATGGTTTGAGATCAAAAGACATCTACTTGTTTAAAAATCTTCTTAGAGAGAAGTAGGGAGCAAAGAAACTTGGAGGAAAACAATGTGAGGGGAACAAAGAAATCAGGCCTGAAGTAATGTGGTGTAACAGTGCAGGAGTTACTGTAGGAGATCATCTTCAATATCATGGGTGCCTATTCTAAAAGAAATGTAGTAAAACCTATACAATAAGCTCAGGTGTGGGTAAACCTCAGTGGTAGTGTAACTGTTCACCACTTAACTAAATTCAGGAAAAAATTCTAAACTGTGCTTTAAAAGATTGGTTTAGATCACTATTAGCAGCTGCTGCTGGCAACTTTAAAGGCATAATCACTTCTAGAGACCAAGATCAAATGGATCAGGTAGATTCCAGAGCTAGTGAAAATAGAGTTTAAAACAATCAGTACAGGAAGGGTTTCAGTGAGGACCCATAGAGAAAATGTGACCCAAGGCTTGTTGATCTGTAGTTAAGACACTCAAAGGCTGCAAAGACCATAAAGACACAGGTTTCAATAATGTCTTTCCAAGTCAGTCAATGTTAGATCAGTGTATTCAGAGCCTTCCTAATCTGTTCCCTGACATCGTAACTCACAATACTTTGCAACACACTTGGTCCCACTGCTTTAGCAACATATATTTTTCTTGTTTTAATAGTTGTGTCCATTTGATATTACTAAGATATTTGCTACCGCAGCTAAGACATAAATCTGGAAACCAAGATGTGAAGTTCATTCTTCATCTTTGCCAGAAGTGTTTCCATGACATGGTGTGATTTTAGCTACCAGACTTCAGTTCTTCCTAAATAGAAAAATATTTGTAATACTCAAGTTAAGCATTCAAGATACATAGGGTATCCAAGCTATGTAGGCTAAGTACCTACCTAGGTGTTGTGATTCAAGGCCCTCACGCGGTTTTGCTCACTCACTCCCCCTCTTTCTTCTTCTAGTCCCGCTGGGATGGGAAGGAGAATCGAAAGAATACAACTTCCACAGGTTGAGATAAGAACAGTTTAGTACCTAAAGTATAATACAAACCACTACTGCTACCATCAGTAACAATAATAACAAGGCAAATACAAGGGAAAAGAATACAATTGCTCACCACCTATACCCATCCCAACCACGCAGTGCAACCCACCTCCTGGTCTCTGCTGTCCATTTTTGCATCCTGGGCATGATGTGCTGTGGTATGGAATACCTCTTTGGTCAGTTTGGGTCAGGTGTCCTGTCTCTGCTCCTTCCTGGCTTTCCCTCCTCCCTGGCAGA
Source organism: Forpus xanthops (assembly GCA_032466535.1). Classification (NCBI taxonomy): domain Eukaryota; kingdom Metazoa; phylum Chordata; class Aves; order Psittaciformes; family Psittacidae; genus Forpus; species Forpus xanthops. The sequence goes on along the minus strand of JASSUY010015612.1, from coordinate 18,836 downwards.
GCATGAGACTCAGAAACTCCTTGGTCAGACCACAGCATTACCAAGCAGCAACAGAAAACATCAGTGTTATCTGTGTTGTTCCCAGGCTGAAAGTCAAAAACACAGCACTGCACCAGCTACCAAGAAGGAGAAAAATGACTGCTACTGCTGAACCCATGACACTAGGCTACATGCTAACAATACTTAACTTCAGTAAACATGGCATTTAGTACAGATTGTAAATCTAGCCCTGGATTCTGTTTTGACGTACTTGCTGATCAAGTGCACTGTTCTCAGGATATGGGTTAATTACTGGTAACTCATGCATGCCAAGACTAACTATCATCAGCTTTTCCTTATAATGCCAACATGCATTAATAGAAACTCTTCCTTACCCCTCCTTTGATTTTACATGTGGATTTCATAGTCACCAGGGTGATCTTTCCAGGCAATACCTTTTCCACCTGATTTGTCTTTTCTTCTTATGCATTTGTGCCTCTCCCAAGGAACTGCACAGGTCTCATGTTACCTTCTCTAACACCAGTGATCAGTCCTGCTATTAGTTTGGTTAAGTGTCCCACCATTTCTCTAGCCATTTATTTTACCATTCCCCATCCCTTCCCCCTTTTCTTGCTCCTTAAGAAACAGCAATGAAATGTAGGCTTAAAAGTACAGCCTCAGCAGGGTCCACATGCTCACAGCAGTTCCTTGCCTCATAGTATACATTTTCACTGCTCCTGTAAAAAAGTGCGAGGTAGAGAATAGCTGCATTTTTTTAAGCAATAAAACTTTTTATAGTATTTGCAGGGATGCCTGCCAAGCTGGGTTATGCTGATATGTCAGCAGCTCTCTTATGATAGCAGGCTGTGGATATTTCAGTTCAAAGGTCACAATACCCTGCAAAAAAAGGGGTATAAACTTACATTACATATGGAGTAAAAGAGAAAGGAGGCAGAGAAGACACTAGGTAAGTACTGCCAAATTATATGAACTTCAGTTTAACCCTTGGCAGCACAGTGTGAGAAGCAGAGGCTGCCTGGAGGAGGCAGCAAGTCACACTTGGGCAGCTCCTTGCTTCAGCTTTGCAATGTTGCTTCACAGCCCCATCCTTATAGCTCCAGTTATGTCCCTACATAAGGCTCATGCTAATCCAATGCATAAATGACAACACTAAAAAAAGCATAGCAGGCACTTATTCTGTGTCATATCCCAGTTTAAGTGCTTCCCTTCTGTTGCCTAGGACATACTAATGGCCTCAAGGGTGGCAGTGGGAAGTTAGAAATGCCAGCACCAGACTCAATATTAGCTCTATCAAACCTTTCAGACCCAAAGAAGTATCAAGTTTTTATAATTTTTGCTGGTGTGCTGAGCATTTCCACAGATGATTCATTTGTATGAGCAGTGTGAGCCAAAATTAAGTTCAAATTCTGCACTTACACCAATAAAGAGTGTAGGAGGTTGTGGATTTTTTAAGATCCTGCCTAAGCGATGTCTTACATAGTTTGAAAAGGATGAATTTATAAGTGATTCAAGTAGCTCTTACCTCTCTTAGCTACAACGTATCCCTAAAGCACCACATTCCCCTGGGGTGCTCAGCCCTGCACCCGCTCCTTCAACTCTAAATGTCAACAGTTGCACTGAGGCAGTGAGGGTAAAGGGGCATGGTAGTTGTTTAACCAGTTGTCACTTAAATGCATTGAATATTGTATTATGCACCTCTCAATAAATACATAGTCCCACACATGTGTACACTGATAGAATGGGATTTGTTGTGGATAATTACAGTATGGAAGGAAATTTTCATGAGATTGCAAATAAATAATTAGGAAAAGGTTGATTAAAGCCATTAAATTATTCACTCCCAATTGTCAGCTCAGTTCTAAATGTGGGTATCTTCCAAGCCACCAAGTGACTAAGAAAACAATGCTGCTTGGGCAGAATTAGTCACTATGTTGGGTTGTGTTTCTGTACATGCCTTATGGATAGATTTCTGCCGGTTGAGATAAACTGCAGGTTGCTGACACACTCTTCAGCATGAATATGTGTGAAGTGAGTGAATATATTTGGGTCTTCTTGTGTCTTTACCCAGAGGGCTTAGGACTAATCTCTGAAACTGTTTTTGCCATGGTATAATGCCATTATCTACATTGGAACAGCTAGATGTGTGAGCCTTAATTTACTTATGCCTTTTTTGGCTCATACCCAATGGCTTTCAGATAATAGGACACATGGAAGTGGAAGGCCATTTCTGGGGATGTAACTCTGGAGTTCACAATCTCAGTCATGTCTTTGCCCTTGCCTGGGGAACCTGATGCCCAGGCATTACCTGATCACTCCCTAGAATTAATGCAAGAACCATCTTTCTGAATGAAAGGAGCATGACACAGCATTGGCCAGGTTATCCTTTCACAATAAAATCTGGTTTCCTCAGCTTTTCCTTGACTCATTCTTTCAGCATAAAGAATGACCCTCTTTGTAATGGTGAAGGGTGTCCTCTCTGCCTCCGAAGTCTCCAACACCTGTACCCCAGCAAGAGCTCCTCATCTTGACTCATGTGCAAGAACTGTGTAGTGTGGCAGTCTTCCAGATAAAATGCTTTCACTGCCAAATATGCCCACTTTCCTTGAACACAGACCTCTTCCTACATTGTGGCTTTTCTGCAATGCTCAGTACATCATTTAAACAGGAGCTGGAGCTCAGCAACCATACCACTTGCATAGAGGCAGTTTTGAATATCTGTTACACCTTTCTTACTTGGACATCAAATCATTTAATAAATAATCCCTACAGAGCTCACTGCACCCAGCTGCAATGCAGGCTTACTGTGAATTCTAAGCCCATAACAATAGCTCCATATTTTCTTACTGATTCCCAGCACAGTGATAGATGAGAGTATCAGCTTTCTTTTCCCCAAATGGCAGCCTTACAAATTCAGTCTTGGGTCACACAATGAACTTAACTCTTTCCAACTTCTACAGTAGAAAGAGTAGTACAAATCCTTTGGGACAGTGCTAGGACCTGAGTTATCCTGCCTGATTTACTGGCTTCACCTAGAATGTCAGGGACTCTTGTTTTGCTTTTGCAGGACTGATGTGAAAGAGAAGAAATGCGTTGCATGACCAACACTGGCACTTTATTAGGAAGAACAGACTCCAGCTAACATTTATTTATCTGTGCTTCTTCAGAGGAGTGAACACCAGAAACATATTTTTTCCTGCTTACACAGGCAGATATAATTAAGAATACAAGCAAGAAAATGATATGTTACTAAAGACTGGGCTGGTATTATTTTTCGGGGCTGAGTAATCCACTAAGTGATTTACTCAACATCACATGTAACCTGTGAAAGAGAATCTCCCATTTCCAGAATCCCAGTATGGTATTTTTATCACATGATACCTCCATTAGGTTAATAAGAGGTTATGGCTGCTGTTCTTGTGTTGTTCTTTGTTAGCAACAAAGCTGTCTTAATATCTCAGTTACATTTGAAATGTCACACTAACACTGCGGGACAGTGTGTCGAAGACTAGATCGGTGTGATCAGCTTATTATTTTGTAAAAGAAAGGGTAGCTTAGAATCATAGAAGGATTTAAAGGACCTTAAGATCATCTAGTTCCAGCCCCCTGCCAGGGGCAAGGGCATCTCATAATAAACCATGCCAACCAAGGCTACGTCCAAAAAGGCCTTGAACACTGCCAGGGATGGATCATTCACAGCTTCCCTGGCCAAACCATTCTAGTACCTCATTACTCTTACAGTAAAGAACTTCTTCCTTATATCCAATTTAAACTCCCCCTGTTGAAGTTTGAACCTGTTGCCCCTTGTCCTATCACTATAGTCCCTCATGAAGAGTCCCTCCCCAGCATCCCTATAGATCCCCTTCAGATACTGAAAGGCTGCTATGAGGTCTCCACACAGCCTTCTCTTCTCCAGGCTGAGCAGCCGCAACTTTCTCAGCCTATCTTCATACGGGAGATGCTCCAGTCCTCTGATCATCCTTTTTATGTTCTGGACACTAGAACTGCACACAATATTCCAAGTGAGATCTCACAAGAGCAGAGTAGAGGGGCAGGATCACCTCCCTCGACTGGCTGGTGACACTCCTTTTGATGCAGCCCAGGATCCAGTTGGCATTCTGGGCTGCAAGCGCACACTGCCAGCTCATGTTCTTTTCTCATCAACCAATGCCCCCAAGTCCTTCTCTGCACGGCTGCTCTGAATCTCTTCTCTGCCCAACCTGCAGCTGTGCCTGGGATTGCTCCGACCCAGGTGGAGGACCTTGCAACTGACATGGTTGGCATCAGCCCACCTCACAAGCATGTCAAGATCCCTCTGGATGGCATTCCTTCCCTCCAATGTATCAACTGAACCACACAGCTTGGTGTTATCGGCAGACTTCCTGAGGGCACACTCAATTCCACTGTCCATGTCACTGACAAAGATGTTGAACAAGACTGTTCCCAACACTGATCCCTGTGGGACAGTACTCATTATTGGTCTCCATCTGGACATTCAGCTATTGAGCACAACTCTTTGCATGTGGCCATCCAGCCAGTTCTTTATCCATTGAGTGATTCACCTATCAGATTGATGTCTGTCCAATTTAGAGGTTGAAAAATTACAGAACTTGAAAAAATTAATTCCTACTCAGTTATCACATTTTGTAATTTTATATCTACAAACCAGAATCTATTGTTTTCTGGTCCTGAAACAAAATATGGGATTTTTTTTCATCATTTTCACTGTTTCAATGCATTAACAGTAAATGGTTTTATTGTTTTAGGAAATCTAATGTCTAATATTGATTGATTAAATTGATTTAATATGAAAATACCAACACATGTCTCCTCAAGTGCTTTCCAGATTTATTTTGATGGAAACCCTCTCTTGTTTCATCCACTGGAAGACAATTGAATGTGGAGTAAGAATTTATCTCCCAGACTAAGCCACATAATTGAGCTGAAGTGGTTTTGTTATTTGTGTTGTGGTTGACAATTTAGCCAATAATCCTGAGTGAAACTGATGATTTACACAGTTCCATAGGACTTCAGTCTATCATTATGTCTTTACAAAGTACCATGTTCTGTCTATGTAGAGTTCAAAATGCTTGTTCTTCAGATAAGAGTGAGACTATAGTATATAAGAATGCAGTGCAGTGTTGTCATGAGTGTTATTTTGAAGTCCTGAGGGTGTTGTAGCTCAGATTTCTTTTTCACCGGACCTCTTAATATTTTTCAGGCACAAAATAACTATTCTTTCTGCACTTCTTTAGTTTGGATGCCATCAGGCTACCTCTAAGCTATTGACAGTGAACTCTATCATTCCTGCTGGGAGGAAAAACAGAAGCTACTGATATCAAAGGCAGCGCATTGCACTGGCTCAGGCCCTGAGTAATTTATAAGGCAGATTTGAAAGTTTGCAAATGGAAGTCTGGACATTTTGGAATGGAGAAGTATCTATGCAAACTTCCTTCTACAAAGTGCAAAGTAAAATACATGTATGTGCACATGTAGTTTTGGTTCTAACAAAACTTTTTTTTCAATTGCACAAACTACACCTTTATGTCACAGACAGACTACAGAGGTAGGCCAATTTATGGGCGCATTACTAGTGTATCTTCGAGGCTGATAAATATGAGTAAATATGTGGCTGCCGCACTTACAAGATTAAAGATTTCACTTTATTTTTACAATTGCTGCTGCAAATTAAGATCAAAGCAATACAGCTATCTCAAGAGCAACTAATGAGATAAAAGTTAGTTGCTCGCTAGTGTGCTTATTATTTGTCCTATGCAACATGCCTTGATCTGCTCACCATTCCTCCAGTCCTGCCCTAGGTACTGTTCTTCAGAACCCTCCAATATTCTCCATTTCTGTTCCTGTCAGATTATTTTGAATCTTCACTTGGTATGAGAAAACTTTCTGTAGTACATCCAGTCTACTTTTTCAAGTAGATCACAACTGGCGTGAACACTAAAGAAACAAGCAGGAAAGAAGAGGCATGAAAATGCTGAAGGGGAAAAGTCCTGAGAGAATGTGTTTAAAACAGTCGGTTAACCCAGATATCACTTCCTTCAGATTCTCTAGCAGCAAGCTCATAGAAATTTCATTTTCTATCATAGAAAATCAACTGAAAAGAACTTCGTAATAGAAAATGAAAGTTTTACATTTGCGAGCTGTCAGAATTGCACAATTAAAAATAACCTGATAAAGTTTAGATGAGAAATTGCCAAATTGTACAACTGAATGGGCTCAAAACTTTTATAAAAAAAAAAAATAAAAAAAGACAACCTCAGCCTATCCAAACATGCTGCTATTTACTGCCCTAAGTCCTTGAGTGCTTGGCACATGTTTTTCTCTATCAGTTTTCTTGCCTTTCTGTCATTTTTTGTAGCTTATTATTCTCCTTCCATGTCAGTAAATTATGTTAAGAATGACAATCTTACCATCCCTAAAACCAGAAAAAAGTTTCACTGGAGGATCCAGATGTAATATAGGAAAGATTAATTGTGTGAATGTTGGGCTTAGAGGTGAAGTGGCCATATCATTCGTGTCAGCAGTAAGGCAGATTTAGAGCTCCAAACTGGAATATGAGGTGCTTGCTTTAGGTAAAGAGTTGCTCTCAACCTCCTTTATTAAACCAGTAGCAATAGAAGAAGACATCAAAAGAAAGCCTCTTTCCTGCTTGAAATTCTCACAAGGGCTACATCTGTTCTGTTAAATGCATCCATTCAAGCAAATGGTTCATCACACTATGATCAAATGGTGGGGAGGATAGGGATGACCTTTACACCATACAGAGCTAGCCTGATCTAAAGCAGGCTGTCTACATTTAGGTTGCATAGCAGTAGATCTTGAGATGAAAGTATTATCATAGTACATAGGAATGCAACGTTGCCATGAGTGTCATAGCAACTGGTCTGGATCTAGGATATAATTATTACTACATATGTTTTTATTTCAGCTTTAAGTTCATAAATAATGTAAGTGCCATGCTGTAGCCCATCCAGAAGAAACTGAGGCTTTCATTGCCTGCACTAAGATGCAAACATATGGGTAACTGTGAGAATGAAGAGCCTTCTGGGATCCCTAGGAATATGCAGGATGGATGGAGCCAGATCTCATACAGGTTAATAAATATTGGGTTTTGGGATTGGACCCAGTACTGAAGTTCTGCTGCTTGTACCTGAACATTGTTTTTGAGAAGGCTGTTTGGAGTGGTCCAAAACAAAACTGGGAAGCAAATTAACAATTTTTGGGTGTGGACAATTTATCTAGTCCCTTCATTATTTATCAGAATAGCTGTATCAACATAATCCTGTCATAGAACTGCACTAAGTTGACTTGTTACATTGGCTCACAGCCCCCAAGAAGCAAAATGATTTAAGAAACCAGTCACAGACATTAGCATTTGGCTTATTCCCTCTCTTGCTTTGATGTAAAAGCGGGAAATAATTTGCTCATTTACAGCACTGGAATAGATGGCAACCTTGTACAAAGTGGCCATCATTCCAGAGGCAATGCAGATCTGTACTATGTCAGGCTAACATGAACAGAGGGGTAGGCAGCAATAGTTTAAGCATTTTATTGGTAAATCTTATGTAGAACTTGATTTACCATGATTAAAAAAGAAGTGATTCATATTTCTGTTGCTTCATCCAAAAAGCTCTTGAATGCCAACTAACTGACGAGATTAAAATAGTCAGTGATGATACAGGCCTGAGACATCTTCTTGTTCAAAAGGTAGATGAGACACAAATACCAACAGATACAGCTAATGAAGAAGAAATATGCAACAACTGAGGAAGCAGAAGGAAAGGAAAGATCAGGTTAGCACAATGCTTTCAGCTAATGGCTTCCTGTGCTGGTAAGGGGAAATTCTTTGGTCCAAGTCTGAGAATGAGAATTATGACACGTAAAGCATTCACTGTGGTTCACAACTATACATGTGATATTTCTAGTCTAGCAACTACTGGTTTTAACCACTTAATAAAAAAAAAAAAAATACAAAAAAGAATGATGCTCAAACCACGACATGCTCATTACACTTAATGCTTTTCTTAACTTGATTGATTTTACCTTTCTCTTTGGCAGTGAAGGGTTTCATGGTGGGGGAACGTCAGCCTTTCTTGAGCAGTCTTGTTAACTGTTCTAAGACAAACATCATTAAATTTGTTTACATACTCTCTGCCTGGAGGATCATGGAAAACAGTTTCTTTATCTTTCACATGGAAGAAAATGAACACAAGAAAATATAATTCATGTCTCTGTAGTGGACTTCTAGAACTGTGTAACATGATTTTATTGGTTACTTTAATATCCAGAAAGCATTTAACAAAATCACTCCAGCCTTAAAGCAGCAGTTCATAATGTTGCTTAGTATCTACGTTTAGTCACCAAGGACTTTATGAGCAGCTGACACATGAAAACTTATTATTACACAGTTGTATTTTGACTGCGTCTGTCAAAACTGTCGCCAGTGGGAATTTGGCAACTGCAGCAAAAATGTGTTTGAGAACTATGAGGATATGTCTAAATGAGTACATGCAGAGAGATTTGAGTTCACTTTGCCTGTGTTAAGAGCTGGTCCTGAAGGGCCATGCTGTGCCTGAACTATTACACCCTGCTGAAAAAACAAGTTACGGTTTAGTAACCTGGACCTGGGACTATGCAAACATGTTTTTCAGGTATGTGGGGTAGTACATCCCTGTACAAAATGGGCTGGGGCTGTGTTCTTGACCATGCAAATGTGCCTGTGGATGCTGAACCTGTAATTCCACAACACTGGCATACTGAGATGATAGCTTCTGTGCATGGGAAATCCTCCCTTTATTATTCAGGTAGATTTTAGTATGACCTTAGATTTACAGAATTTTGAAACTTTACCTTATTTTTTCCTCCTTTTTAGTACATTTCATGTGTTTGTCTCCAAGACAACTTCTAATTATTTTTAGATTCATTACAGCAGTAACTGTTAAGTCAATCATAACTGATGATTGACATCAACATGCTGTGATTCTAAGCATGCAAGGATTTGTTACTGGCAATTTAATGCCCCTACTGGACAGCAACAGGCTAATAATTAGCCCTTGATGAAATATACTTGATATACTTACTATATGTATATTAACATGAAAGGAATTACAGATGTTTCATCCTGTAATCTCTTATGAAGTCATCCAAGCTGTTTTCATTCTCTATTTTCAGAGTGCACTTATTTAAAACCTTGGACATCTGCTGCCACACAAAGTAAAAGACTTATAAAAAGACTATAAGATTTGTTCTAGTATATGTTACGTTACAGACTGTGCATAGTGCACATAGGTGCAACTGGAATCATCTGTAATGAACACAGAGTGGGGTGAGTGGCAATTTTCTGTGACTGCATTCATCTTTCTAACATTGACAAAGAACGGCATTCAGCAAAGCTATTGCTCATAGCAAGCGCGATCATCACAACATGCTTGCAAGAAAATGGATTCAGTACAGAATAATCTCTCTGAATATGCATTGCCTGAAGTATGTATTTAAAGCCACTTATTCTTGCCAGGGATGACTGTTGTCACCCTTGTGTGTAGTCTTCCTTTCACTAAGTGGCACTACCAGCAAAGAAACAGTCACGACAAAAAAGATTTGACATTGTCATTGACATTATCTCTTCTGATATCAGTCAAATTATGTTAGTGTGCATATATATCAATAGCATGGAGCCTTTGATATGATCACTAAAACATGAGAAAAAATAGAAGAAAAAGACTGGAGGCCCAGAGCAGAATAGTTGGCTACTAGAGGGTTTTCCACATGAACAGAAGGTTCTTAATGCATACAACTAATGATGCCATGCCATCAGTCCAAACAGCAGTGACCTTTGCTTCTAGTTCTAGAGGAAGGGTTTCCTGTCCCAGGGCAACAGTGTTGGGAAGAGGAGCTGCTAATAATGGCCTCACAGCCAATGTATTTCTGATGTGCAGTACCTGGACTAAGAAATTCAAACTCTTCCATTGTATCCTGCTCCTTCCATCATAGTATCACATTTCTACAGTTCTGTTCCCCACTGTGAATCAGTCAACCTGTGGCAGAAAACTGAAGTTGTTACTGGATGTCAGTAAGGATGGTGAACTGAAAACTTTCTGAAGTTTTGTAATCTGATTTTTTCTTCAGATGCTGAATAAAACTGAGCCAAAAAAGAGACACAAACAAACATACAAAACCAACCAATCCAAACCAAACCAAACAAAAAAAAAGCTAACAAAAATTAATTATGGGATAGTATGGGGTCACAGCACTCACCTGAGGTGGGAAAGATCTGTTTCTAGTTTCATCTTTTAGAACAATCCTTCTGATACTGTTGATTAGGAGCTCTTGGCTGTGCTCTGAGTAGACCCTGATACAATTGCCTGCATGAATGGCAGTATAGTCCCTAAACAGGAAAAAAACAGCACAACAGAGAGCATTTCATTTCATTTATCCTCCATAGTTCCTCTTTTGCTTAATAAGGTGTTCATTGCCCTCCATTACCAAACCATTCTGCACTGAGCAATGCTGCTCTCAGCATCACAGGACACAAGGTGGCAGCTCTTCAGAGCTATGTCCCAGAAGTCAGGTAGTACAAAACCTCTTCTTTTGTTTTTAAGCTGCACCAAGCTATTGGACTTCTAACACTTTCGTTCTTTGAAGACTTTTTATGCTCTCACCTTTTTTTTCTTAATTTGCCTAGATTTGCACCTTTGTCGGTGTAAATCCAACCCCAGTCCTTCTTGGGTCATGATCTAATTCTTCACTCACCAACAACTTATGTACCACATCCAGTCCTGTACTGAATGCAGTCACCGTTACACTCAAAATCTTGCTATGGACAAAAAGATACACTACTTTTAAACAAAGACAAGGATTTATTATTAATGTAATTGGAATTTTAGCTACCTAATCAGAGAGTTATTTTTAATCTTAATCTAATTGTTACCAAAGAAATGGAGAATCGTATGCTATTATAAAAGGGATTTCAATAATGACCCAGTGTTTAAGATCAGGAGTGGCTTGTGATGAATGACTTGGCAGTCCCACTGACCTAGGTTCCCATCGGCTTTTCAAGAGGTGGGTACTGAACTCAGTCTGCCATGGAGGAGCTCCAACACAAGGCAAGTGTATTCTCTCCCTGCATTGACATGGTGATGAGCTAAACCCTGTGAGTTTCTTGGTTTGCTTCCATCAAAGTACTCAGTTTCTGCTTGACATCTCCTTAACTTTTGTAGTCCTCATTGGGATCCTTTGTGGCTACTCAGCAGCACCATTTGAAGGCTTACTAGCAAGCTGCCTACATTGGGATATTATTCTCTGCTTGATTAAAGTCAGCTGGCATCTGAAAATTTTATCCAGAGAATCACTTGACAAATGATAGACCTGTCTCACTTCAGCAGCAATGCCTTCAAAAACTCACAGGATCTGGATGCATATTTCTAATGAGGGCACTTTGTAATCTCATTGACGCTGTTTAGGTTTAGCAACAATTTGTGGCTTATTTTTCTAGCAGCAGAGGATGGAAGACAGATTAAATAGATTTCCCCTTCAAACAATATTCTTTTTTGTTCTATGTGCACACTTTTTTCTTTTTTTTGCAGGAGTACCTACAACTAGCATATACTTTTTTTGCTATAGAATTAAGATAGTTTTTATTTGTCTTATATTCTTCAATGAGAAAATACAAAATCAGATTGAAACAGCAGGCAAAATGGAATATATATGCACAAACCAACATGCAGTCATGCCTCCTTCAGGCTGGAGCTGTCGTCAGTTACAATGAAGCCAACATAAAACCTGTACGAAATATGCCAATAACCCATCTCTCTTTTCAGTTCATACAGAGCTTTGCATGAGGTGTGATCCAAGGAAAGTACTGTTTTTGGGAAGGAGCCAATATCTGGGAATATTTTCCTCTCCATCTGATGTGAAAGAGTCTCAGTATGGTGCTGCAAACACTAAAGACTCTGGCTGACAGCTAGTCCAGATGTCTGAGGTCACACGTACCACCACACCACCAACTGTATCTCAAGGAGACACGTGGAATCTGAAAGCCAGTGATTCATACACATCAGAAGTCCATAAGGCTGAAAAAAATATTCCCTGTTTGGCACAAGGTGATTTGGTGCCAAATAGTTTAAAAGCCTTCCCAAACATATGTGTTTACTTTGCTCAGAGGCATGAAGTCTGCTTCGATCACCACAGAAATCAGAGTTATAATGGCAAGTGATTTGGAGGGATGGAAAAATATTCCTTTTTTTATATTTCTTTGAAATGGTTAGCTGTCATCTGGCAGATTCTTTTGCCATCATGGAAGCTTGGAGGGCTGCTGAGAAAGATAATGGAGCAGAAGTACTTCAGAGCAGGAAGCTGCTAGTTGTGAAGAAATTGGACAATGGCAGCAAAGGTGCTATGGCCATTTCTTCCCAAATTGTCCAACTTACATACATTGGTTGATGCTGATTCCTGTAATTAGAGCTGTGGAAAACAGAATATGTTTGTCATAACACATTTTCAGAATTTATATGGAAAAAAAGATAGCATAGAAGGTATTGCTCTTGAGCTATATCACCAGCTGCAGATAAGGTGAATGCATGCCAGCAGATAGATTCCTGTTTGCGTTGGTGAGACCCTGTGTTTATTGATACCAAAGCAGAGTTCTGTCTGTCAAAAACAACACTGGTTTTAGTGCCAGTTAGACATCTCAAGTTCTTGTGTAATTTAGCACTGATGCCTTATTGTCCTGTCAGAGTAATTTTTGGGGGCAAAAGGGCATAGGAAAATCAATTCTGTTTTAGGGAATTAGGATGAAGAGAGACAGAGAGTGAGGAGGTTTCTCTAGGGGCAGGAACATGGTGTTGTCAGCACCTGTCTTCGAATTGCAAATGAAGCCTAGGCTGGAGGAGGGGAGGAGAAGAGGTGGAGGAGTTGTCCACTGGGGCATGTATTTCAGTGCAGCGATTCGAACATCCCCAGGCAGCAGAAGTGTCCAGGGACTATCTTACATTGGGAAATGTGCACAGTTTCAAAACCAGGTTTTACTGCATGAGTCTGAGCCCTCCTAGCGTCCCATGACTGCCTTTCAGAAACATCTGGCCCCCTATCACCATACAGCTATTTGTCAGGCACTGCTTTCCTGCTGGTCTGCCATCAATCCCACCTCTGGTCCTCTGAGCTCCCTCAGCACCACTCAGAAACACCAATTTTGGAATACAGCAGGGAATGCTGCCCTGGAGCTCCTGGCCAGGAGTTACAGTGAGGTTTGCACCTTTTGGCATGCATGGAGGTCCTTCTCTGGCTACCCATTTGAATTCAGTAGAAAAGCTCTTTAATACTCTAGATGTCTCAGTGACTAAGCCTGCTCCTCATCCCTCACCCACTAATTATACATTTGGCATCGTTAGTTACACTGGTGCATACTACATAGTGAGGATCTGGAAAAGCTGGACAGCTGTGAGCACTTGCATAATGCATGATATGCCTCCATCAGTGCCTTACTCCTGTGCTCTCTCACAGCAATAGAAAGGATGTCTGGGTTTAATTTTTTTCCCCCTCTTTCCCTTTCTTTCCCAGGTCTTATTAGCCTCTCTGGGGCCACCACTACTAGGTATGCACCCTTAAAGCACACACACCCACACACTTCACCCATTGTTACTTGTCTGCACTGCCAGAGCCTGAGGCTATCCTGAGGACTATTTCTCTGATAGAGTGTTTAATGCAATTCTATGTATTTCATTCTTATTTAAAGAAAAGAAATCCTGCTGTCTACTTCCTTTTTTTTCAAGCATACCATGACCCTTTTCTGCTATTTTCATATTAAACTGACCCTTTTAAGAGTCTGGTTTCTAAGCAATAAAGAATGTTTAATTTTATTATTTTTTTTTTTTTTTTTTTAGCACCAGTGGTACTATTGTTGCTTGTGACCACCTTTAGGGCTGCCCTTTTTCCAAGCTTGGCACTTGAGGCAGCTTGCTGCCATGGTCAGTGTAGTTAACTTTAGCTTTCTAAAAGACTACTGTTGCTGCTCTGTGACACTGACAATGACAGCTTTCTCTGTTGTTACAAGTGTTCAGCCTTTTAAAGGTTATTTTTTAGGATGATAACCTTTGAGATGAACCTTCCTATTTAATTTCACCAAATGTCGCAGGTACATAGATGACTGTTGGGAATAATCAGATCTGTAAAGGCTTAAATAAAATAATATTCAACTCTCATCTTCAGTTCTCAATTTCACCTCTCTTGTATATGCATATACACATGAATGCATGTCTGTACGTATACTTCCGTAGATGGGAAGGTATTGATGCGGCAAGAAATATGTCCTCGAACATGTGAAAGTCTATTATTTTATTTTATTAAAGCAACCACATACAAGCAGTCTCCTTAAGATCTATCAGGCCAAGGAAAATTGCTGAAAGCAAATAAATGAAATAAGGAAATAAAGATTAAAACTGGTGAAAAACAAAACTCAGGTTGTTCTCACACTGGGATAGCTTTGCTCGCTTCAGACACTGTCAAATTTATATTACTATGAATAAAAAACAGATAATAAATGCCATAATTAAAATATTAATAAAATATGTATTCCATCTTGTGCCATTGGGTGGTTTTAAAACTTTTGTTATTCAAAGAGGTAGGCTCTGGTTCTCACTGGTACAGCAGAAGACTTTATAGTGCTATCTGAAACTATATTTACATTTAAGAAGGACATAGAATTCCTAACCCTCACAAAACTATCAATATTTTCTTGAAGCACAAATGCTCTTTGAATACCACTGAAAGTTTTAAGCATTCAACAAATACTGTGCAAGATCTGCAAGGTGACCTTGTTCATCCAGTTTTGAAAGAATGACTCCAAATGTCAATTATAATCTATTGGTATTTACTGTATTTTTATTGTCATTTGTGTCTATTTCTTGTAGTATTTCCATGTAAATCCCTGTGATACCCAACACTAAGCACACTTCTGACCTTCTACCTTAGCAGATTTGTACAATGTTAGTTGAGGTTTCCTTAAAAATTACAAGACTATCCATAGCATACACTGTTTAAAATTTAATTTTGCTTTAGAACTGTGTTCCTATGCTTTTTCTTATTTGTCCTTGTTGCCTGCAGCTGATGTAAAACTTCATCCCTGGTATTGCTGCTTACTGCTTGCATTAGCCAGTACACATTTTTGCAGAGCATTTTTGTGAAACATAAACAATAAGAGCAATGTGAAAAAAAATAAGGAGAACGGAGAAATAAATGAACATAAATAAAATAGAATTCATTCTGCTTTGTCATAATGCTGTTAGTATACAAATCTAGGCATTCACCTTTTTTATGAAAACATTTGTAAAACCCTAAAAATGTACGAATTTAATGTAAAATGCTTTTGTCAATATTGTATACTACTTACCTCCATCTTCATAAGATTTTTTGATCAACCTGAAAGCAGAAATAATAGTATGAAGTAACTCACCTGGCCAATGAGTTGTTAACAGGGGTGAAAGAAAAGTAACCACATCTAGCATAACATTAAGAATCCAAATGTGGAATTCGGACAGCTGTGTTGCTGAAGCATATGCTCTTCATGAGGGACTGTAGTGAGAAGACAAGGGATAAAAGGTTCAAACTTAAACAGGGGAAGTTTAGATTGGATCTGAGGAAGAAATTCCTTACCATTAGGATGGTGAGGCACTGGAATAGTTTGCCAAAGGAAGCTGTGAATGCTCCATCACTGATGATGTTCAAGGTCGGGTTGGACAGAGCCTTGGGTGGCATGGTTTAGTGGGAGGTGTCCCTGCCCACGGCAGGGGATTGGAACTAGATGATCTTAATGTCCTTTCCAATCCTAACTATTCTCTGATTCTATGATTGTTGATGATAAATTAATTCTGAAATAAAGTGTAGTTGCAGTTTCAGACCGTATTCCCACTCAAGAGAGTGTGCATTCTTATGTTCTCCCCTTTATCAACATCATCAGTCACAAAGCTGATCAGATACAATGGCAGACCCATGACTGGGTCACCTTTTTTTCAGGAGCAGAATCAAGGAGCTGAGCAGAACTGGTTGAAACCTGACAGCATGATGTGGTGCAAGAATGATCAAGTATAAGGATGGAGAAAGGCAGAATATCCTGAAGCATAAGCTTCTGTAGTTTTGCATAAGTTACCTGCAAAGCCTCAACCTGAATTCAAAGAAATCGGGCCCGTATTGCAACTTGAGCATCACTCTAATTCATTACTAAACAATCATTTAGGCATCAAGTGATGTTCCACTGTTCACTGCACTCTCTTGTCTTTTCTTCTTAAGTCTACCCACATCTCTTCTAATAGAATTTACCATTATGCCCATTACATAGTGTTTACAAGGCTGTCTGGGTCACCCAGCATTGCCCCAGCTCTTTTATGTGGCAGCAAAACTGCACGTGAGCCTATATAGTATCACTGATTCTTTACAAATTCCTTTCATCCCTCTTTTAAAACCCTTTTTCACATTTAGATATTCCAGCTCAAGTATCATGCAGCTCTTTTATCAGAATGCATTATTTGTCTTGGGTATTTTGTTGACAGGAAGTTTAAGCTTCACTATCTCCTCTTACAAAGATTTTGTAAGCTTTGAAATTGTTAGCCGGTGGAGTGAAGTGGTGAATCTGACATCACCCATGGTGTTCAGATCACTGACTGGAACATTTTGACTGACATTATTAAAAAGAAATATAGCTTCAATCTCTTTTATTTTCAGTTTCTTTGCCTTCAGTGATGTATGAAATTTCTTTTAGGTTATTACAAATTTTCATCAATTTTTATCTTCACTTGTCATCGTAATGCAGACCTCTGTTGTATCGCTATTTTCACTAGTGAAAGAGCATGAAGTTCAAATAGGCAGAAATCTTTGCCTGAATTTGGAAGCAAGATATATTAGGTGTAGTGGGTTTTTGCCTACTTGATCATACCAAAGTCAGAGAAGTGGGTTACAGTGGGGATTTAGCTCCTGAGGTCTTCTAAACAACATGCCTGCTACTGTAGTCCAATTTCTATGGAACTATTTGCTGGAAGTTTTTCCATGTGTTCTGACCGCATGGACTCTGTTCTTGTTTGGGATGGCAAAGTAGTATGTTAGCTTAAGAAAAATTCTAGAACAGCAGTTCTGAGATAGGAAAGAGAAAAAAATTAATAGGGATTTGTAACTACTCTAGAAAAGAAACAGAAGTGATGCGAGCTGTGTTGAGATGCAGCTCTACAAGTACGCATTCAATTTTTTAATTTGCTACTCAGCCACTTCTACCAGGCTCCACGTGACTGACATTAGCCCATGGTCCCTATGCTTTGAATCTCTAGGAACATTTCTTCTAATTTCAAACATTGCACGTGGCATTGCAGCTAACCAGTAGTCCAGAAGATCACCAATTCCCCAGTGATTACCAAATTGCTATGTTGGTATGAAAAGCAAATTAAGTTCATTGCAGAAATCTAAGAAAACTGAGGATGTAGTCAAAGAATAGATTTCTTTCTCAGAAGACAATGTATGAATGAATACTAAAGGACATGGAACTGTTAGAACAAGTCCAAAGGAGAGCCACGAGGATGATCAGGGGACTGGAGCACCTCCTGTATGAAGACAGGCTGAGAAAGTTGGATCTGTTCAGCCTGGAGAAGAGAAGGCTGCGTGGAGACCTCATAGCAACCTTCCAATATCTGAAGGAGGTGTATAGGGATGCTGAGGAGGGACTCTTCATGAGGGACTGTAGTGAGAGGACAAGGGGTAACGGGTTTAAACTTGAAAAGGGGAAGTTTAGATTGGATCTGAGGAAGAAATTCTTTACTGTGAGGGTGGTGAGGCACTGGAATGGGCTGCCCAAGGAAGCTGTGAATGCTCCATCACTGGCAGTTCAGGTTGGGCAGAGCCTTGGCTGACATGATTTAGTGGGAGGTGTTCCTGCCCATGGCATGGGGGTTGGAACTGGATGATCTTAAGGTCCTTTCCAACCCTAACTGTTCTATGATTCTGTGATTGAATTAGTTGAATACTCTTTGGTACAGTATTTTAATTAGTAATTTTTCTTTCCTTTTAATTTTCAGTAGATAAATGTACAACTTAATGGTGTACTGCTGAGCTCACTTCAGAATGTAACCAGGTTCCTTTCCTTCTGTATTCAAACCATTATTTCTTGCCTGTGAAGATTTTTATAAACTTGTTAATTTTTCCTAAGCATCACTCTACATGTTAATGTAAAGATTTAATGAGGACAAAAAATGTATGTCCAAGTTAGCGTTTTTAGGCATAACTTTGCACACTAAGTTCAGCAGATACTATGAAAATAGACCACTGTTCATGTCAGGGGGTCTAGAGCACTTACCATGATCAAAATAAAAAGAATTACAGCTACATCTATCTATCTCCATGGAGGAATAGTGAAAGTGAATGCAGCTGTACTCCGAACTGCACCAAAAAAAAAAAAAACAAAAAAAAAAAACAACAAAGAGAAAACCCAAACCAAATCAAAACCCCCCTAAGTGCGCAGTTAACAGACTGAAAGAGTTTAAAGAAATCTTGTGATCATTTTTTATGAACGTGGCTTTTCATATTCTGCATTATTTTACATTGTCTTTTTCATAAAGATGTTTATGTTCTGATTCAGAACAAGAAATGATGAAATATCAATACTTCCCAGATATACAAAGTTCAGATGTCACTCAGATTTGCCCTCCATTATTCTGGGTGTAGCAAAAAACTTTTCTGATATTTTAGATGTGGCTTACAGTATTAGCTTGATGTATATTACAACCTTTGATATACTGGGATCATCATAGCTTTTCCCAGACCTACTGAAGAAGACAATTCAATTCAGTTGC
>JASSUY010015611.1:0-36937 GCA_032466535.1 Forpus xanthops | reverse complement strand
CAAACTTAAACAGGGGAAGTTTAGACTGGACCTGAGGAAGAAATTCTTTACTGTAAGGGTGGTGAGGCACTGGAATGTGTTGTCCAGGGAAGTTGCGAATGCTCCATCACTGGCAGTGTTCAAGGCCAGGCTGGACAAAGCCTTGGGTGGCATGGTTTAGTGAAAGGTGTCCCTGCCCATGGCAGGGGAGTCGGAACTAGATGATCTTAAGGTCCTTTCCAATCCAAACTATTCTATGATTCTATGATTCTAAATTCTCTTCCTACCCAAACCATTCTGTGATTTGATGACTCTGATTCTTCAGCTCTTCTTGGTGTACTGAATTCTCTTAGCTGTGAGGTGTTCAGGGTTCAGATGACTGTAGAAAATTTATTTCCCAATTAATATGTAATTTTCAATGACCATTCGTTGAGCTTCCTGCCCTTAAATCATTTTGCTTGATTCACATATCAAGTTTGGCCCTTCTCTATGTTAAATACATGGCCACAGGGGGCTGGACAAGCCTCAGGTCAAGTCCTCCACAGTCCAGGTTAACACACACCCCCAGCAGCAAACATCAGGAGCAGATTTCCAAGTACAAGAAGTGCTGCTGGAGGCTGTTGCTCTGCTCAAGATACATTTTTCCTAAAAAGGGAATACTATTCCACAAAGCTGGTGAAACAAGCATTTCCCTTCCTATTCACATAAAGCCTTTCAGGTGTGTTATCTTCATGCTGTACAAGAGAGGAAGGAAGGCATGCCAAAGATTTAGAATTTCTGAATTAATAATATATAAAAATATAAATTATAGAAACATATAGCATGAATATATTAAGAATGTACTTTCAAAGGTATTTTTGCTGACCTCTGAGCTATTTTCATGTTGTATTTCCAGTTTCCAGGAGGGCCATACAGGTAAGCAGAAGACTAAATGTCACTATCTTGTAAACAGTGGCCTCCAGCTTTCAAATCTTAAACCTTCTGGTGACACAAACAGCCTATAAGACCATCCAAGCTGACCCCTAAAGCAGCAATTCCAAGCTGTTTGCAACACATTAGCTTTTTCTAAGCAAGAACTTGCAATTGTTTCCTCTGTGCAGACAAGCACAGGTATGAATCCTTGTCACTTTAGGTTCTGAGCACAAGAAACGGCTTACAAATCTTCTGAACATAAAATAAGGGTTCTAATGGAGGAACTCAGTCTGAACCTGACCCTCCCTACTTGGAAGGTTCTTCCATTTCAGTGATCTGTCCCTAAACAGACCCTTCCAAGAGCTGAGAACAACTCCATCCAAGAGCCGGGGAAAGGGGAAAAGAAGGATTGGATGCAAAGCATAGATTACTATATGGAAATTATTATTTTTTAAATATTATGCTTCCAACAGTTCTGGCATGAGGCAAAGAATTACACCATTTATCAGAACCCGGGAATTCTGGACTCCTCAACTTCTGGGACTTTCAGTCCTAACAGGACTTCTCCCTAAAAAGCCACGGCAGATGCTGAAGATTATTTGTCCCTTCATGACTTTGTATTGAAAGTGCCTTCTCCTCCTTTAAAGAGGCTGGTAAACAAAGCCCAACAAAGCTTATTTGTTACAATTTCTTGGAAGGAAACGGCCCACAGCCCATTCAGCCTCTTTTCCTCCTCCTCTGAATAAAACGGGAAGCCCCGTACCTTGAGCAAGCATCTGTTTCCATGACAAGCTTGGCACTAGGGCTGGAGTCTGAAAGTCAGAAGGACGAGATGCCAAGCAGCACACTGCTCCAAGGGCTACCCAAGCTAGAACCAATTCTGTAGGACAAATATGCTGGGTAAACACTAATAACATAATCTACTTAAAAGCACTATTACTGATGATACAGAACCACTGTGAATTTTCTAATACAAAGATAAATGCTAGCACAAATATTTGTTTAGTGCTAAACAGTAAAGAGCTGAGCAGAAGCAATTCTGGCCTAGAGCAGCTCCCAACGAACTGGAGCTGCCTGAGTGCCACAATTGCTCCATCGGGCTTTAAACCTACTGCAAAGGGGGAGGGGGGGGGGGTGTTTAATTTTATAAAGCAGTATTAATATTTTATGATTGCATTCTTCTGCATTCCAAATATATAAATAACTCCAGATTGCTGAATGCTTCAACTCGACTTTTTCTGCCTTTTTGTGTTGCAGGGAGGGGAAAAAATATACACTAAGTATAATGAAATGCAATTTGACATCATGAGTAATCCTAGGCTTGTTCAAAGACTGTATCTGTAAAAGAATATGATGCCAACCTAGCAGGTCTGTTTAACAGGGACATGTAGTAATGCAGATCTAATGGAACTGTAAAACTGAAAAAGCAAGACAACAGCAGGAACACGCACTAATTTCTCCTTTGACTTAATTCTGTGTAGATGTATTCTATGGTCAACTACGTGTAGTCAAGCAAGAGAAGCAATTTGAGGTTGCTATTACAAATGACAGCAGGGGAGAAACCAGGATCACTGCTACCAGCAGCCTCCATGCTGAGATGCCAGCTATCACAACCAGCAAGGGAGCTCAGGGGTGAAGGCAGAGGCCACAATGATTCCCTACTATGAGAATACACCCTGAAATTTTCCACACACATGCTACATTTCTGAGGTCATCATTTCCTCAGGACTTAATCACAGAATCAAGGAATACCAGATAGGAAGGGACCTCAAGGATCATGTGGTCCAACCTTTCTAGGGAAAGCATGACCTAAACTAGATGGTCTATCACTCTGTCCAGCCAGATCTTAACAGTGTCCAACACTAAAAAGTCCACCACTCCCTGGGGAGATTAATCCAGTGGCTGGTTGTCCTCCTGGTGAAAAATTTTCCTCTTGCATCCAACCAGAATCTCTCCAGGAACAATTTGTGCCCATCACCCCTCACCTTTTCCATGTAACTCCGTGTAAAAGGGAGTCTCTGTTTTCTTACTATCCACCCTTTAAATACTGGAAGAACATGGGGATAAGGTCTCTCCCGAGCCTTCTTTTCTCCAGACTGAACAAGTCCAGCTCTTTCAGGATTTCCTCAAATGGCTGCCCAATCCTTGGATCATACTTTTGGTCCTTCCTGGACTCTCTCCAGCCTGACTTCTTCCAGTTATTCTTACATATTAAATTCTCATCATCATACACTCAATTGCCTTTTTAGACAGGAAAAGAGAAACAATCTACAAGTCTCATCTCAACCTCAATTCAGTATTTCCATCTTTTCCCTTTAAAACACTTAAACCCCGACAACTAGTCACTGGAAAATATCAGCAACAAACACATTTCACTTAAAACAAAGAAAACACGCGCATAAAATGTCATACAACTGCAAAGGCTAACAAAGCCACGTCTGCGCTCCCAGTTGCACTGTTTCAATCTGCTGCTTACGCTTTCTATTTTTGCAGGATTTCACATTCATAATCAGCTATCCAATAGTTCCCCCCTGATGCATCACACACCATTAGCTCATCATGGCCTCATCAGGTTGTCTTATGCCACTGAAAAATTAAGAGTCCTTTTGTAGACTACTGAGGTCCTACCTCAAAGTTTCATGTTGAGGAGATACCCCCAGACCAGGGACAATACTAAGATCCAAAATACTGGCCTCAAAAAAGCAGAGGCTTTAGGTTAAGTCTGTATGGACCAGCCCCACCACTGGTGCCATAGGCTGCAGGAGAGCCTCTTTGATTGTAGACCACAGCATGTACTGGTCTTCCTAAAAACCAAGCCATTGAGCAAAGAAAAAAGAAATGGAAACCACAGCATAATTATTTCACAAAAGGACACAGCCACCAAGGCTATTTGAGAACACAAACACTATGCCCATCTACTTCTCATATACCATCTTACTATTACAGCTAAAGCATGCAAATAAAAGAAAACCTCAGCCCAATTTAACTACAGCAGAAGTTACACTTGCCAGTTTATCAGCATAAAGAAAAAGAAGGACACTAGGAGGAAGAAAAACCTTGTACAATGGCAGACTGGTTCCACAGAGCAATATGGTATGTTTTTCTAATACATAATAGATCAAACGGCTTAATGAAAAATGAGCTCATTTCTGACGGAACAAACATTCAAGGGTATGAAATACTGTTTTAAATTATTTCACTTATAGAAGAGAAGGAAAAAAAAGTCTTGGCTGAACAAGTCACATGCAGAACTGCAGTGCTGTGCCAGCAGCTGTGGGGCTTCGATACAAACCATGCCGGCACACGACTATCATGGCTTTAAAGCTCCACAACACCCTCTTATTCCTCCCATTTCTAAGCTACGCTTTCCCACCGTACATCACAACACCACGATATCCTGAAGCCCAAATACATCTGCAGCTCCTATCACACCAGCACACTTCTTTGTCCCCCTCGTCTGATTGATGGGAAACACTTTGGTAGAAAGATGATTTCTTGCTTCGTTGTATGTGTAGTAACAGATCCTATCCTCTCCATGGCAAGAGTATTTTATGTGGTTATGAAGAACACTTATGGTGCCAAGTCCTCAGTGCAACAATAGGAAAAAAGATCCCCAAGTTTCCTTGAGAAAAATCCTTACGACTTTCTCCAGTATAGAAAGAAAAAGAAATTTAATATGCAACCCTATGTTCAAAATTACTAATGTCAAATCTGCTCAGCTTGCAAGTCAGTTTTACTTTTTCTTAACTGCCTGCCTTGTAAAATCACCTGGAAGCTAAATGTCAGGATAACTTGTGCACTGGAACAAAGCCTCTGAAATTCGACTATTTCATTACTGTATCAGGTACATTCAATACATTTATCTCATCTTCTTATTTTTGTTGTTTTACTTACTTTGATTTTGCTTCTTCTTATAGCAGGCCAGTAAAGTTTGTGTTATTAGGAAACAGAGTACTTAAAATCATGTTCTAAAAAAAAGAGATCTCACACATTAACATAAATCAGAAGTGAGTTTATTACTTATACACACTTTTAAAGAACCAGGATATTTATAGGGAAAGACACCAGCAGAACTGCACTTGGGTACAGGACACCACAATATATATTTCTATCTTGAAAATCACTGAAAAAATCCACTTAAAAAATGCCAAGCGTAGCCCCAAGGCCACAAGAAGTGGTTTAGCAGGTAAAACAAGACCGCCCATGCTTTAAAAACCCAAACAAATACATGATGGTTCTAACATAGAAATACAGCACAGCAAGCAACTCAATTTGATCAGTAAGTGCTTTTTAGCTCACTATTATCCAGCAAAACAAACTGGCCTTTCCTTCGAAATGCCAGGACCTCCAGCAATTACCCCCCCCCCCCCAACTCCTAATTGACTCAGCAACTGGAGAGTTTAATTTCTGAAGCCTCATCTCTGCAGCTACCCTGATTTAATTTCCCATAATCTTCGGCAATAAATTACTTTTACCTGGGCTTTGCCTCTATGAGGTTACTCAGACGGACTTAAAACATGAGGAACAGCTGAAGTGGGAAAGTTAGCAGTCATATTTGAAAGGTTGTCAGTTTACACCAAATTATGCTACCAAAACAAAACCAACCAGTCTTGCACTATGAAGCTAAAGGTAAAAACCTACCAGGAGGTCTGGAGTCAATATGAGCAAAATGAGAGTTTTGTAGACGTCCCTCTCCCCGTACAATTTGCTCACTTACTGCCGCACGTTGTTGGTCTCTATAAGGATACACCATGAAGTCTGCAGTGGTTTACAGTTTCTCTGCTTCTCATTTGGGGTTTAAAAATAAAATAAAACCATCAAAAACAAAATTGAGAAAGCAAACGCTTAAAATCAAATACGGAGGAATAATGCAAACAGGCACAGAGCAATGTCAAAAAAACCAAACCTGAAAGACTTCAGCACTAGCTTTTCCGAAAGCAAAAAAGACCACTAAAACTGTATTTATTTAGAAGAGAAACAGTTGCTCTGACACAAACCATGCTCCGGCAAAACACTCCATGTTTTGTACACGGAGACAACTCCAGCACGCAGATAACCATCCCAATTAATAAAGCAAAAGCCCTTTTCCCCAGATTTAGCAAGCCTAATAGGTTGAAGTACGTGTCACACCCTTTCTCTACACCCACTACATAACTCTCCGCTTTGTTATGTAGACAAGCAGGCAACCAGCTTAGTAAGCATCTTAGCGTATTTACAAAAGGCCTCTACATTAGCACTCAGATATTATGTAAACTAAGCCTTTGCGAGAGAGAGATCCATTGCAGAACAGAGAAAAACAGATATTTCCCAAAGGGATCACTATTTTGAAACAATACTTTAAAGGCTCTACCACATGCTGCTGACCCATACAGACAATTAAAAACACAAGCTCACCAAACAATTAAGGGTTTGTTGTTGGCATGAAGAAAAGTGGAATAAACTCTAAAAGTAAATGTCAGCTTCGGAGGGGCATATATGGTGTTTTGGAGAGGATAAATGCGCACAGCTCCAACGTTCCCAGCACCATCTATTTTTGGTATAAGCTGGTAGAGAAATAAGGCTAAAGGAAGAAAGGAGCAAGATTCAGCATGCTCAAAAGCAGAGCTCACAGCGACATTATGGTTCCTGCAGCATCTCCAGCTCAACCCAGTCCTCTCCCACCACCCCCAAAATCCCCTAGCACACCAGATTCCACATCTCCTGGTCTTCAGCAGAAGGGGACAAAGGGGCTGAGATGAGGCAAATGGCGAGGAAGGACAGCACAGCTAGCCAAAACAGAAGTGTGACTCTTCCCATCTTTACCTCAACACTCCTCATCTCCTTTGTTCATGTGACAAGCCTGTAAATTCTCAGGGTGAGGGGCACATACCTGTGAAGTATTGATTTGGGATGGTTATACCCAACATTATGCTCTTCCTAATGGATTCCCAGCCCAGTCCAAACAAGCAATAGAGAGCGAAGACGGTCCCAGAGGGCCATGGTGAGACCATACACTTCATAAACTAGGTCATTTGTATTTCTTTTAACTGAGGTGCGGACTATAGCACCATCCCTACAGCAGGCGATGCTGAGGCTCCACGTGCCTCCAGAAGCATTCCTGTATTCTCTTGCTCCTCTGGGTTATAATTACCAGCAAGAACCACAAACACACGCTCAACCTTCCTCCTCGGCTGGGTTCAGGCAACTGGGCTACAAACTCATTTATGAGGCTGGTATCCCTAAAGATACAGCTCCAGAAGACAGTGTCACAGGCATTTGTAATCGATTCCTGCTTTGGAGCAGAGCAGCCAGACCCCTATGAATAGAAGCTGCAGAAGCTCGGGAAATACTCTTTTTCCCCATTTTGAAGGAGGGTATTTTCTGGCTCCATTATTTTCATCACTCTGACTCAACGCAGGCATTTACGTACGTGCACAGATATCAGATGCAGATGGAGCTGCTATTAAAGGAGAGTTAGACTCCTGGAAATGACAAAAAGTTCATTTCTACTCATCAAGGGGTCTCGTAAAGCACCAGTCAGCACTCAGGCTCATCCCTCAAATGCAAGAGCAGGTTTTGCAGAGTAAAATTTTCAGGAGCTCAGAAAACCATAGCTGCTCAAGCCCCACGTAAATGCCAACTCCCTAGCAACACAAGCTTCCTATTCTGGAACAAAAGCTCTCCAAGAAAGCAAGCTCATCCTCCAATGAGGTCAGAGAAAGCCTGATATCAGGAAAAGATGCTACCACTCAAGCTACAGGAATGTGCTAAAGCAGTGTCAAAAACAGATACAGAAAAACTCGTCTTCTTTCAAACCAGTACAGAGCACAGCAGGGAGCTGGATGGAAGCAGCAGCATCCCAAGGGGTACATCCACCCTCAGGCACCCTACAACATCCACCCAGTACCTGCTCTTCCAGTGCCCATCTGACCTCCCCAGCCTAATGAGCTGCACTCAGCATAAGCCTTAATTCCTTTAACACAAAGCAGGATCTGCCCTGCAAACCAAGCAAGCAGTGGATCAAAAATTCTGCAACATTGAGAAAGCAGACAGAAGAAACGTTGGATGCCAAGCAGTTACTCAACACAGATTACCAGAGACAGACATTTATCTCTTTGTTCTTTTCACCTTTTTTTATCCTCACCCGGGTGCTGGAACAGCATCACGTAACTCGGGGCTCATTGGGTTGGGAGTTCCAGCACCAGTATTTCTTGACACAGATTACATGACTTTGCACTGTGCTGCTTCGCCTCCTTTCTATACACTATGGTGTTCAGACTCATTGAAAGTCTTATTTTGTCAAGGGAAGTTTTGCAGCAACAACCAGTTACAACTTCACATTTCAGGTGCTTAAAACATCTCTCTTCTTAATTCCTCCTTTTGTAGTGTGTGCTGCAGTGGTAATGGTTTCCCCACTTGCTTCTCGTTATCAGTCATCCAGATCCCTCAGAAAAGAGCTTTGTTAAAACTAGTTGAGCATATCACACCAATGCAAGAATTACTTAGGTTACAATTTGAAGTCTTCTGAAGATTAAAGCCAATTATTTCTAGATTTTTACCGTGGTTTTCTTATTTCCTCACACAAGTTAAACAAGCTTGTTAAGGTTACATGACCTTCTGCAAATACATCCTGCCTCTTTTTAACTCTTGGACTTGCTCTAAGTGCTCATTTTTGTCAAAGAATGATAGAAAAATTGTAATTATTTCACAAAACTATCTCACTAGATATTTACAGGGTATCTTTCTGCTGGAATATTAATTTCTTTTATGCAGTATTCTAAGTAAAAACTCTATTTCATTTTATTTTTAAAGGAATGAGCAACAGCCTGGGATTAACACTACTTCCCTTGCAATACACCAGAAGTAGTGCTATGCTAGAATCATAGAAGCAAGAAGGGTTTGGGCTGCAAGAACCTTAAAGCTCATCCAGTTCCAACTCTCTGCCATGGGCAGGGACATCTTCCACTAGATCAGATTGCTCTTAAACCCCATCCAGCCTGGCTTTGAGCACTGCCAGGGATGAGGCAGCCACAGCTTCTCTGGGCAACCTGTGCCAGGGCCTCACCACTCTCTCAGGACCTTCCCAAGATCTCGTCTCAATCTCCCCTCTGTCAGTTTAAAGCCATTTAACTGCTACAGCCAAAACCAGGACAGTCCTCTTGTCCTAGTCATACAAGCCCTTGTCAAAAGCCCCTCTCGAGATTTCTCAGCAACCCCTTTAGGCACTGGAAGCTGTTCTAAGGACTTCCCAGAGACTTCTCCAAGCTGAACAAGCCCAGCTCTCTCAGCCTGTCTCCATAGCAGAGATGCTCCAACCCTCAGAGCATCTTTGTGGCCTCCTCTGGACTCACTCCGACAGCTCCACATCCTCTTTATGTTGGGGCCCCAGAGCTGGATGCAGGAGTGCAGCAGGGGGGTCTCACTAGAGAGGAGCAAAGGAGGAGAATCCCCTCCCTCGACCTGCTGGTCACACTGCTGCTGACACAGTCCAGGACACGGTTGGTTTCTGGGCTCAAATGCACACTGCTGGGTCATGGGGAGCTTCTCATCAGCCAACATCCCCAAGTCCTTCTCCTCAGGGCTGCTCTCAATCCAGTCTCCCCCAGCCTGTATTTGTGTTTAGGACTTCCCCAGCCCATGTGCATTTGGACTTGTTGAACTTCATAAGGTTTGCACAAGCCCACCCCTTTAAGTCTTCATTCTTTTATTACCAACAAGAAAAGCATTTGGCAGCCTTTAGGTTGCTGTGGAGCTCCACAGACAATATTGTTACGGAACTTTTAAAGCAGGGCAGTAGCTGTAGCTGAAGCAGGTGTTTGGGATTTGAGTAGGAAAGCTTGAAACTTTAACTGCTTTTAAAAGCAGCTTTCAAAGCCACCTGACGATGTTGATAATGAAGTACTCTTATCACTGAAGCATGAAATATTTACATGTTTAGTGCTCAACACCGCATAGGAGGACCAAGACAAGCAGCCCAGGATCAGCTCTGGTATCTACTGACGTGAGTAGCCCTCATGCTCCTCAGTACGTGCAAAATGGTTGGGCAACACCACCCCCATTTTGCTGGTCAAATCGGCAAACCACCAAGCAGCCATTTCACTTTCTGGAGACTTTTTCCTGTTCCAGAATCCTTCAGGTCTGAACACGAGCAGCAGACAGATTTCAGTCTTTAGCTGGAAGCCAGATCAGTTTTTAGGGAGTGCTGAATCAGTCAAAGGAAATGTTACAGAGAGATTTCAATGAAGTAGTAATTAAAAGCATTCATAACATCTGAATTTATTCCCTTTACCGGCTTCCTATTCCTCTTTTATTTAATTCCAAAATCTTGGCTGGCTGCTCATTTTTCAGTGCATCTCATCTTTATTCTGAAAGCAAGAAGGCAACTGAGCCTTCTTTTGTCTGGTCAGCACAAACAAGTTGAAAAGATCTGGGTTACACAGCAGGCTGGAGCTGCAGAAGTTCAGACACATTGCAGGAAGTTGACTGTGCAGAATTAAATCCCAGTTTCCTCTTTGGGACATATATATTGGCTGGAGATAAGATGGGTTTCATTTTTTTTTTTTCAGTAAAAAATAAGGGGATTTTTGCATGCCTCAAATTGGAGGTGTTACACCAGCTGAAGAAAGGGAGCAACAGGAATTTTCATTGTGATTGGCCAGCTATGGACACTAAAGCAGAAGCTTTTTTTAATTATTTCTTTGATTTGGCATTTCCCCTTCCTCACAGGTTTGGGTTTTTTTATATATATATCTATTCTTTAATAGAAGAAAAATTTAATTCACAGGAAGCAGATGTGAGAGGGGAAATTTCTGTGAATTCATTTTGTACACCCCAAAAAGTGGGACAGGTCCTGGAGTCTGTTTTCAAGTGCTTAGTTGAACGAGGCAACAAAGTCCCTGCCACTATACTAATGAAACTATCTGTAGACATTTCATAGAATCATAGTATGGTTTGGACTGAAGGCACCTTAAAGCTCATCCAGTTCCAAACCCCTGCTACAGGAAGGGACACCTTCCACTAGACCAGGTTGCTCCAAGCCCCATCCAGCCGGGCCTTGAACACTGCCAGGGATGAGGCAGCCACAGCTTCTCAGGGCAACCTGTGCCCACCACCCTCCTTTATATACAGTAAGTGTAGATTGAAACATTTTTGAAGACTACTCCATGCAAGCTGATTTGTTTTCTTCCAAGTCTACAAATTCTTGCAAATACTCAAAACTGACCAAAATTATTTTAAAATACTTATTACCCAAAATCTGATACTTGCCTTTAATCTTCTCAGTTTTCCTCATCTGTTTCCTCACTGTATTACTTTCTTTACAGTTCACACCTTCTATGGTTTAATGCCTGGCTTACTATTTTAAAAATACTACTTGAGATGATGATCGGATTTATTTGGCTTCAGAGCACAAGTCTTGACAAATGCAATTCTTCAGTGCTTTTGCAGGGAAAATTCAACTCCTACCAAAACAGCCAGGTCCAACCCCAAGATCCAATACAACTTAGAAAATCCTTGTTGTTGCATCTCCTGTTTTGGGAGTGGAAATGTCAAACTTCCAAAACTCATGGGATAACAAACAGTCTGGCTGCCCTCAAAGTGACTCCTATCCTGATGATGAAGGGTTATTATCATTCTCAGGTTTTAAATAATCCACTCTCCAAATAGATACAAGCTCTTCTATGGTGTCTAATTAACACAATTTCCTGATATGTGAGCATTTCACTGCACTTATTTATTAGGTCTCTTCCACCTCTTCTAGCATTTCCCAGTGAGGTACAAGCTTCCTCTATGCACATGCCTACCTGAAGTAGCTCCTTGGGATGCACCCTCCATCAACCCAAACCATCACAGTTTCACTAAGTCAAATGGATAAATTTGTGTCACCTGAGATCACTTCCTTTACTCCTACCTCTCCATAGCTCAGATCTCTCTTTACTACGCTAATGCTCTCATTCCCCATAAATTTTGCCTACTAGAGACCTCCTCATCCATCCTGATCCACCACTTCCCAGGTGATTTGCATTGCCCACTCCATGCTGTAATTTACTACTTAGCACACTGGCTCTTACAAATTTAACAATTATGAAATAACTTCTGTAGTGTTGGTCACACTGAAATACCTTACAGTGAAAAAAATACTCCTGGTTATAACTTTATAAACTATGTAAAAAAAGAAATATGCCATCAGCAGCGAGGGTATGTTTTGGACACTGCATCCTTCTCACACGCAGTAAAGCTTCCTCCATGTAAATCAATGCTTGTTTTGCAATCTCTTCACATTTTTTGCAACTATTAAATGATAAATGAATCAAACTAAATGCCATTCACTGCTGGCATCACATCTGCTTTCCCCTTTCTTGATTCCCTTTGAGAACATTTTCTAAATTAACAGCTTTATGGCCTTATTATAGTTGCAATGGCCAAAATCATCTACTTATGCAACCTGTTGAGACATTTTGAAAGCATTACAACTGGAAGCAGTGATGATGTATTAATTCTTACAGTGTGAATAAGTAGTTTCATCCTTCTGATGTCCAAAGATGGGACTCTACATAACTCTTAAAGGGAACAGGAAGATTCTCATCCTCAGATAGCTCTTCAAGAGGCTTCTCCTGAAGTTCTCAAGTCTTGGCTCCTACTCTGCAGAATTCCACCAACAACTTACTACAATCTCCCAGGCAATTTATGATTCTGGCAAGACTCAGTGCAATCTATCACTTGGGTGACAGACAGAACATAAACTGTATCCTGGCTGACATCACCGCTGTAGTCTCTAGTGAAGTCAGAAGAAACTATTACAAAAAGAAAAACAATGCCGTCAGGATTGCACGCTTTCCACTGCTCCTAGAATTCCATAGTTCTTCCTCAACACACATTATTTTGTTTAAAACAGACTTGCTTTACCCAAGAGGACTTCTACCATCACTATTAACTGAAACACTCAAACAGAAGACTAACTAAAATAGTACAAACCACGACTAAAAGCAGGACAAGGGAGGTTGTCAGAATTTTCAAAGCAGTTGCTGTACTGAAACTATGTAAGATTTAACTATATTTTTAAATAACTAGTAAGGCCTTTAATAAGAGTAAGTATATGAGAAAGGGCTGAAGGTACTAGAAAATGAGCAAATGGTTTGATGTTACCAAGAAGACAAACTGGAGAGGACTAAAACTTGCTAAATTATATACATTTATAATTTATAAAATAAATTTATAAATTAATATATTCTGGCCCTCCTGTAACGAAGTAAGACTTGGATTTAATTCACTAAGCTTCCTACACCAGGATTCAGTCTTGCTACATAGTCTTTAATGAAACCTTACAGAAAGGTAATTAAAACAAGTAGACCCTTCACATTCCCCAATTCTAAAAGCAAAGCGACAGCAGGTTGCAGAAGAAACACATCCAACCCTCAAGGGAAACTAGTTTGCTAAAATATTCCAAAAAATACAGAAAGCCTTGAGTAAATGCCATTCATACATCAGAGATAGGCCACCAGAAATTCCAGCCTTTGTTCAAAGATAATGCCTCCTACCCAAGGAAAAGTCTCAGTGAGACTCGTCATTAACTACAGACACATCTAACTATTGCACAATGAGGAGGCTCTTTCCACCAAGACACCAACAACAAGGACTGCCTTATCAGGTGAATCATCAAGGTCACAGGCATCCTCCCATGTTCTCATTCCTCAAACAAACCAAAACGGGAGATAAATACTCGCATATAGCTGCTAAATCCAAGGCCTCAAGGCCCACTATTATACACAACTACATAGTAGCTTGTCAGAACTGGAGAGAATCACCATTTTCCAATAAAATAACAGTCTGCTCAAGGATTAAAACTTCCAGAGGTAAAAATGTGCAGAGATGTCAGCTGCTACAGGCATCATGTCAGCCTCTTCTCCCCACTCCAGCTCTGAAGACTTGCATGACAGCAGACTGCATGAAGATTGACATTTCTACCTCCCACCTGCATGGGACTGCACCAGCCTAGAAACTTCTCCCGAGTACCCTGCTTTTCTGACAGACATTTGTATTATTACCATATTCTTTCAAAACTGAGCAATTAATGCAATGCTGACTTGGCAACTCAATCAAACACAAAAGAAACCTGTCCTATTTAGCTGCCTAACACATCCAAGCATGGGCAAAATCTGCACCGCTGTACCAAAGCCTCCCTTCTCACCAGGAAAGGAACAATAAGAGATTTTTCTACAAAAATTAAGTAACTTCATTAGCATGCATAAGTACTTACATCTATCCTTTAGCCTTCTGCCTTCCATTCCAACTACCTTCCTTCTCTTCTTTTCTAATACCTTTATCTGTCCAGTTTTCCTCCTCCCTTCTTTTCACTCTCCCTCATTTCCCCTCCACAAAGAGAAATACCAAAATATCAAAGCCGTATCCTTTCCTCCATAGATATTCCTTCTTCTATTCCTATAATGGTTTTTATAGTTTTTCTTCTTGCTCACTCACTGTTTCTGTAACCAGGATTGCAAAGTGCTCCCTTCAGCAGGGGCCTTTAAAGGAGAAATGCTTTGTTGAAACCCTGCCTGCCCAGTGACACATGAAAGGAACTCTGAATGCCCACCACATACACAGAAAAAGAAGTATATCTTTTTTTTTAACATTATTAATGTATTATTATTAATACCAAAAGAATGCAGCCAAAACTCATGGAAGAAATAAGGGCCAACATTAAAGTGTTTGTGTACTTGTTTACTTCTCTTGCTAATGGTCCTAATTACAAAGACTATGGTGGTTTAGTAATTTACCTTTCAGGATACCAAAAATATTTCAAAAAATCCAGTAATACCCATGGAACTTTATTTAGAAAAAGAATAGGCTCAGATCAAAGGAAACGTACCCAACCTCCATCCATGCCAAAGAAAGAGGAGCACAGCACGGGCAACACATATGAAAATTTCTTCACCAGGATACTATACATGAAAAGTTGAAAGAGCAGAGCAAAAATCCTCAAATAGCATTTCAAACCGAAGAGAATAGGCTGTAAACAGCATTAGCCACTCAGGCTATTCATTTAACAGGTTTCTGCTGCAGCTGAGGTGTGCCAAGGAGCTTAGTAAAGCATCCAGAGGCCTGCTGGATCACATTTCAGACAGCACTTTCATACTTAAGCGCAATAAAGACTGAGTTTAACCTAAATAGACACCCCACTTAAAGTGACAGCTATCCTTTCAAGAGGAAAAATACTTTTGAACTTTTCTGTAAGTGGTCTCAACAGTTTAACCTCACTTGCAAAAGTTTCCCGGCAGTCTGGTATCAGTACATCGTGCTCCTGGGCTGAAGATTATGTTCAAGACCAAATCTAGCTACACGTCTACAGAGAACTGGAAAACCAATCCTGTGGATGTACTGCAATGGTCTTTTTATCTAAATCAGTTTAAATAAATAAAATTAGCATCTGAATGCAGACAGGGTATAGATAAGGAGCATTCCTGACACACCAGTTGCAAAACCTGCACACTGTGGTTCGAGACATGTTCATTTCTATACTTCGAGGCACCTGAATTCTGCTCTCTTCTACAGCCACAACACCACCCAAAATTTTTCACTATGATGTTTTACAGCAAGACAGCCTATGGGAAAGGCAACAGTCTTTTGCTGGCTAAAAAACTTATTTATTTGAACATACTGGTTTTCAGCCAACATTTTAACAAACTTAAACTTTCAAAGTGGCTTAAATTAAAGAGCACATCTTGAGCTGTGATTGAGGTACAGAAAAAGCAGTGGCAGGAAAATAACTGTAATCAGCTGCAGCTTACCCCCAAAAATCTGCTCAGATGATACTTTGATATCGTTTTTCACAATAAACCATCATCTCATAGAATTGCTTGGGTCGGAAGAAACCTTAAAGATCATCCAGTTCCAACCCCCTGCCATGGGCAGGGACACCTTCCACTAGACCAGGTTGCCCAAAGCTCCACCCAACCTGGCCTTCAACACTGCCAGGCATGGGGCAGCCACAGCTTCTCTGGGCAACCTGTGCCAGGGCCTCACCACCCTCACAGGAAACTTCTTCTTAAGATCTCACCTAAATCTCCCGTCAACTTAAAACCTATCCCCTTTGTCCTGGCCCTACAAGCCCTTACCAAAAGCCCCTCTCCAGCTTTCTACTGGAAGCCGCTCTAAGGTCTCTCCAAAGCTTTCTTTGCTCCATGCTGAACAAGCCCAGCTCTCTCAGCATGTCTCCATGGCAGAGGTGCTCCAGCCCTCGGAGCATCTTTGTGGCCTTCTCTGAATTTGCTCCAAGAGCTCCACATCCTTCTTTTGGTGGGGGACCCCAGAGCTGGACACAAGATGGCAGGGGTGTCTCACCAGAACAGAGCAGAGGGGGAGAATCACCTCTAGCATGTGTAAAAATACGGGGTCAGGAGCATTCTCTGCTCTTGCTTTTGCAAAGCAACCAAAAGCCTTCTGCTGCAAACCTTAGACTGAAAAGCATTAATAAAGCAAAGAAAGTCTAAAGAAAAATATTAAAATGAACAGCAAACAGGGAAGAAGAAAAGCAAGCTAGGACTTAAGATGCTTTTAAGGACCACGGGCAGTCTGTGGTCACACCAGAAGGTTCTCGCAGGGATGAGCACCACTTCCTGCCTAGACTTGCCTGGCAGTGAGCAAGACAGAAAGTGAGTTTCCAAGACTAGCGCAGGAGCTCCACTACCTATGTACAGGTGCAACCCTTATAGCCCAACACCCACAAGTCCTACGCTGGCAAGAAGACCCTACCAAGATCACTAAGGCTCTTTCCCATGTTTAACCAAACAGGATCATCACTGACACAACAGCTGTCATTATCTTGCATGAAAGCAGTTCCCATTTGCCTTTTCCTGCCTGGCATAAGCCAAAGATTTCTCCTGACAAGAGCTTCTCTCCAATAATGCATATAGCACTTGTCCTTAAAGCAATTACACTGTCTATGAGTTATTAACCATGTCAACAACAATTCCTCTCCTATGGACCACAACAGCTTAGGAAAACACACCACTGAAGTTTGCTTCTCCGACGAAGAGCATCTCTTCATCTGGGCACACGAGAAAAAGAACAAACAGCACTTCCCCTCTCTGTCTATCTCCTGCCTCAGGAGCATGAAGTTGCTTTGCCCAACTCCAGCTAGTAAACACTACACAACCAGCATCCCTTGGAAAGTAAACACATTATAAACATCATTCATTTTTCCAAAGCTGGTGCAAGGCTATTCCTGCAAGCTTCTCAAAAACTATTTCAGTTTTACTGGTTTCTGGAAATAACTGGTTAAAGCTACGGAGGCTCTGACAGCTCCCAGCTCCTCACAAATTCATGTTATGAGCTGTGGTTTCCTGTTTGTTATGTTTTTCCAGTATACTTAAGAAACCAACTTGAAAATAAGTTGTTTTGCCCCTGCCCCCCAAGGCTGAGATTAAACTGTGTAAACATCTGTTTGAGGTTACGTGTTGGTCTTGCTTTCAGAAAAGGAAAATTTACTAAATTCAGGTCTTCATTGCCTCCCTTTGTAAGCATATGCCTCTTTTATTATTTTTAATAAACTACTCCTCAATGAACATTAAGTGTTCAAAAAGAAGCTGAGAGAAAGCTTGAACCTCATTCTAATTAGGCTCTGATAAAAGAGTCAACCCATTTCTTCACGCACTGAAAAGCAGTCATTTAGACTGTCATCTCAGCAGGCAAATTAATTTTCTTAAGAGCAAGTCAGAAAAGGAGAATGATTCAAGTTAATGCTGAGGACCTAGTAAACACTCACAGCATTTACCCAGGTTAGGCATTATACCACCCTTCCTATAGGGGAAAAAGGTCAATCGCATAGTAAAAGCGAAATACTGTTGAGTCAGGACACCTGCAATCCAGCCCCAGTTCTGAAATCAGGCAGCTGTAAGTCCTTGGCCGTGCTGCTGAAAGCTTGTGACTCCGTTTCGTCATCTGCAAAATTAAATGTTCGGTGACACTGCAAGAGCACATCCACGCACGCGTGCGAAGCGCGATCTTTGGAACAAAGAGGTTGTAGAGATACCGCGGCTCAGCCCGGGGCATTTAGCAGCATTGGGCCAGGTATTGTATGTGGCTTACAGCAGTAAAAAGGGTATTCCTGCAAGTGGAGTGTACTTTACTCAGGGTGGAGGATGTGTCGGCATAAACTGCATTAACACGCAGAACATTTTGCCAAGAACAGGATTCAGCTAGAGCAGCAAAGGTATACACGTGGCCTCTGAATAAATGACTTTGTTCTCCTTTTGGAAAGATTACTGGAAAAAAAAAAAAAAAAAAAAGCCCAGCAAAGGCAAACACTCTATGCTGAGCTGCTCTTTACTAGAAGGTGATGTTCTGCTGCACTACAACACACGCTGGATCTCATTACCCTAATAGAGTCACAGTAGGGATGCGCTAACTATATTGTCTCCAGTAGGTCACTGGCAGGAGTTCCCTCTCTCCCTGCACGGCACCGAATCTCTCCTGAAGCCATGGAGCAGCACATCCCAACTAGCTGGCCAAAGAGAATCCCAAGCAACCCAGAGGGAGAAGCCACTCTCGGTCAGGCTAGGGTAGTAACAAGGAAAAGAGTGTTTCAACCCAGCAGGCAGGCAATCACTTGCTGCCTGCTGCCGAGCTCAGTTGAGATATCATCTCTGATCCTCAGATGGTGAGATAAGCTGACTGACATAAAATGGAAGCAAGGGAGCTGGAAAGAACCTATCCTTGGTGTCGTAAACCCCGTAGCATGATCCCTTTTCCTATACAAAGCCGGTGAGCAAGGTGCTTCATTCCCCTGGGATGGCACATGCATTTGGCAGATTGCGAAAACTTTTGTACTTGCATCTAATATTCCAGTGAATCTGTATTATTTTTAAACCTATCTGCTTCTGGAGCCTTGTTATATGTAATTTTACAAAACCTTTACAAAGGAAGGGTGTGAAGTTATATTTGAGAAAACATTCCGATTTACTCCCTTTTCTCCCAGCAAGTCATCCTTTACCTTCTCATCTGCTAGTGAAGTCTGCAGAACACAAATTTTAACCAACCATAAGCAAAAAGCATTCTATGTAACTATATGCAAAGTTTTATGCTTTCATATGACGCTGGTAATTAATTTCTCTCTAAAGTTACTGTACACATCAGCCACCCCGGCCTCCTGTTGACAGATGAGGCATATTAGAAGTCTGCCTCCAAGCTATTGCAGAGGCACAAGTCTGGCAGCCTGATACACGTGATGCCTTTAGAAATTCCAGGTGTAAAACATACCAATTTCATGGAGCACACCACGGGGTGTTGCAGCTCAGCCCTGCCACTTGAATTTCCAGTTGTGAAAGAGCATTGTATCCATAATCCATATTAATAATGCACATTTTGGCTGCAGTGACTCTCACCAATAAGGTTTGGTTTTTTTTCTGTTGATAAGACTATTGCAGCCATAGGGGTTTGTCTTTGAAATGTCCTTGAAATAGGAGTCAGACGTTTCTGTATTAACAAAATTAGGAAGAGATATTCTCCTGAAAATCACAGAAGAGTTTGGGTTGGAAGAGAACTTAAAGCTCATCCAAGCAACTAGACCAAGTTGCTCAAAGCCCTGACCAACCTGGCCTTGAACTCTTCCAGGGATGGTACAACACTTCCAGGGAAGGGAAAATGAATGGACCAGATGATAGGGAAACAGGCAAAAACTCAAAGTAACTCATGTACATCTGAAAACACAATCTATAATATAGAGTTACAGAGCAATAGTTCTGGGCTTTGCAAGAAATTCTCTTCTGTCCATTTTTTGATACTTTGTTATTCCAGTTTTTAAAGCAGCTTCTTCACATGTCACATAGAAGTTGTGAGCAGTAGCATGGCCAGACTGTGACAGAAAAGGGCTTCTAAGAGCCTTTCTCCCAAACATCAAGTTAAATGAGAAACAAGAAACCTCATTTCTTACAGAAATCCATACATCAGACACAACAACAGCTGAAATTTTTATTGCAGAAACCCCTAAAAATTCAATTTATGGTTCTAGCATCCAAATAGAAATAGGTAGGAGCTAGCGCTGGAATCTTTTCTTTTAATTCCACTGGGAATCTTTTCTATTGCTCCGTGCTTTCAGGCTGTGTGCAATTCCCCATTTTGCTTGAAGCAAATAGGCAGTGCAAGGCAAGGCATGAACTGCTCATGAGCTCCGTGCCAGAAACGACCCGCTCAGCTCCCCAGCGTGACTCATCCCCGGAAGCACAACCCAGCTCCCTCCAGCCTTATGCTGCAAGTTCAAAGCAATACTTCCCCCCCTTCCCAAGAACAAAAAACCATCAGGTCATGTTCTCAGCAGAATATCAAATACAAGAAAATCAATGATTTACGTCATTCTTTTATTTGCTATTGGCAAAAAAAAAAAGGGGAAATATCCGCTGTACTTACACAGCGCATGCGTATCCAATACACTTGGAGCAGAAATATCATTTAAACCATTCCAGCAGAAACTACAGTCAATTCCAGAGACCCTAATCAAATGTTGCCAAAACATAAAAAAACCAAACAGATGGATACCACGTGCGTCTGTTGGAAGCAAATACAACCTTGCCCAGGATAAAAAATCTTCATAAACAATAAAGCCCTGGATATTTTTAGCTTGACTAAGAGGACACAAGGGTTTTACAAAGACATTTACACCAGAATTGACAAACTACAATAGTAATACAACCACTTGTGTAACTGTAATACATACAGCAGATATTCCTTCAGGAACTGCTTTCAAATATCAAGACAAAAGAATGCTTCACTCAGGACAAAGGACTTACTGGGCAGGAGGAACAGAGTTAAAGTGCACGATCGCATCCAGCATTGCTCATCTCCTCAGTGCCACAGTCCCAAAGACAGTGCTTCAAGTAAGCCTCAGAAATAAGGGGACTATTAAGGTCCATTGCCACAAGTACTGTATTATAAAGCCTTGAGTGGAGCTTCACTTACAAACTTCCACATTAAGATGCAGTTATTC
Organism: Forpus xanthops; assembly: GCA_032466535.1. Taxonomy (NCBI): domain Eukaryota; kingdom Metazoa; phylum Chordata; class Aves; order Psittaciformes; family Psittacidae; genus Forpus; species Forpus xanthops. The sequence goes on along the minus strand of JASSUY010015611.1, from coordinate 16,089 downwards.
AATTAAAGCAAAGGAAAAATAAAACCCAAAACAAAACCATGCTACAAATCTTACACTTGGGTCTCACTGTAGTCTAGTATCAGCATCATCTGATACGAGTCACATTAGCGAATTTAAGTTGAAATGCAGTTGCAAACTATACGAAGAAACTGGCTAAACAGTTTAATGGGAAATAATATTCTATAAATTTCGTAAATTTCAAAACAAATTTGCAGTTTGACACAAGACAGAGCAATATAACGCCACCTTGGAGCCCCTAAAATAAGAAGGACATGGAGCTTTTGGAGCAGGTCCAGAGGAGGCCACAAAGATGCTCCAAGGGCTGGAGAACCTCTCCTACAAAGGCTAAGAAAGCTGGGTTTGCTCAGCTGGAGAAGAAACTACTTCAGGGTGACCTTAAGGCAGCTTCCAGTGCCTAAAGAGGGCAACAAGAAAGCTGGAGAGGGGCTTTTGACAAGGGCCTGTAGGGACAGGACAAGAGGGAGTGGCTTTAAATTGACAGAAGGGAGACTGACATGAGATCTGAGGAAGAAGTTCTTAGAAGCTCTTCCTGGTACAGTTCCATCAGACATAATCAGTATTTCTATGGCATAAAGCATCTGCTATGAGCAAGGTGGAAACATTAATTACTACTCCATGAGCACAACCACGGGGGAGTTTCTCATTCTGCACTCCTTGAAGAATTTATCAGCTGATCAACTTTACTTATGCTGTTCTTCAGAACAGCTCCTTCCTCTCCACCCTGGTTCCTAAAGTGAACCCAGCAGTCTCTTCTCTCAATATGCTTGATAAACTGATATTCAAATGCAAACCCAGATATTCAAAGATACTAACTACTGGCAGCATCTTAATGGCTTCATTAGAAAGTAGAGCTCTCCATCAATGCCAGAGATCACGCAGGTACATTAAAGAAAATAAACATCAGCTTCTTTTATTAAAAAAGTACCTTTAGACATTTCCACAGCACTAAGAGTAGTGAGCACAACCCAAGGACTACAATATTTCATTTTTCAAAGTATCATTATTAAATATACACACATCAATAAGCAGCAGAGATTTTTTCAACATGTAAGTATCCATTTTCTGGGTGAAGCATTACAAAAAAGCAAGGACATTTTGATACTCTGTCACAACTCACTCCACAGGTTTGTAACTTTGGATTAAAAGATCCAGTATCAATGCTGACTAGAAAGGATCTTTTGAAGGTTAAAACATGGAGTTACACACCAGAAAAACCTTAGATCTGTTTAAAGCTCTGCCACAAACATCCACAAAGATCTTGAGCAAGTCTGGTTAAGCCAAATCAGAAAAAACACTCTTCCTTGAGAATGTGGGAGTAATTCTGTGATAAGGGTGAATTGCACTACTTATATCATCGAAACACAGCATAATTACATGCAAATAAACTCATGTATGAAACAGTTAATTCTGTTCGCTTTTGTAGAGAATCTGACTTTTCTCCTTTCTTTTTTTCTTAACAGACAATTACAAATCATATTTACATGGGTGAAGTATTTCCATTCTAGCATCTTTTCATCACTCTTCTGTAAATCGGCTTTCTTCTGAAGCTGTGTTCAGGTTTGATGGCTGAAACTGCTGCCCCTAACACTGATTTGGACTTTTTTCCCTTTTCAGTTGAAGAAAGCCCTGGGAGGAGAAGAAAAACCTCACACCAAATACCTAACAGCCACAGAGAGCATGTATATCTAACAACCACAAAAACATCTACAGCTGAGTTTCCACAGCTGTCCTTGAACTCCTGGAGCCTTTAATCTATTGAACAGAAACGGTAGCACTTTTATATCTCATAAGAAATAGTAAAGATAAAATGCAGATGAGTTTAGTGATTGTGAAGCTCAACTACCATTGCTGCAAGGACTATAGAAAAGAAAAAAAAACAACAAAGAGCAATACACACAGTTTCAACTTCAGAGCAACAACTCAAATATCATACCATACAAAGAACACTCATGATAGGAAAAAAAATTGAGCCACTAACCACCACTCAAACAAACTACATCCTCTGCTCTAAGTGTCCTGATACAACAAAACCAGTATGTAATTCATAGATCATCATAGAATCACAGAATGGTTTAGGTTGGAAGGGATCTTAAAGCTCACCCAGTTCCAACACCGCTGCACGGGCAGGGACACCTTCCACTAGACCAGGTTGCTCAAGCCCCATCTAACCTGGCCTTCAACACTGCCAGGGATGGGGCAGCCACAGCTTCTCTGGGCAACCTGAGCCAGGGCCTCACCATCCTCACAGGGACCAACTTCCTCCTAAGATCTCATGTACATCTCCCCTCTGTCAGTTTAAAGCCATTCCCCCTTATCCTGTGCCTACAAGCCCTTGTCAAAAGCCCCTCTCCAGATTTTGTTGGCACTAGAAGCTGCTCTAAGGTCTCCCTGGAGCCTTCTCTTCTCCAGACTGAACAAGCCCTGCTCTCTCAGCCTGTCTCCATAGCAGAGGTGCTCCAGCCCTCGGAGTATTTTCATGGCCTGCTCCAGACTCACTCCAAGAGCTCCATGCCTTTTGTATGCTGGGGCTCCAGAGCTGGATGCAGGACTGCAGGGGGGTGTCTCATCAGAGCAGAGCACATCAGAGGGGGAGAATCCTCTCCCTCAACCTGCTGGCCACACTGCTGGTGATGCAGCCCAGGAGATGGCTGGTTTCTGAGCTGCAAAACTGCATAACAGTATTTACAGGTATCAAAGCAGTACCAGAGTGGAGCCAAAAATTCTGTCTTTTCTGCACTGAAGAGGTAGTAATATTATTTAGGCAACAGTTTTATGTACATCTGTAAATATTTAGACCTCTATGCCATGAACATAAACTATTCATCTGGGACAGGCTGCAAGTGAATGTTGTTTAATAGATACTGCCATCTTCAATAAATTAGGCTTACATGAAAAATAATTAGTAACGCTCAAGTAGGCTATTAAATAATTCCTGCTTATATATACAGCACATATTAAAGAAGTGGCTAGGTTGTAACCGAACAAATCCCCATTAAAACACAAATACAGCTGCCATATTTTACAACTATATGGCTACAATGATGGCTGTATTTGCCCCGCTCATGTTTAACTTCACTAAGAGTCTACTGTGGAACAGACAGCTCACCCAAAGTGATTTTCATTAAAAAAATGAATTTTTAAATATTATTTCCTAAAAACTTTTGGTAAAATGTTGTAGCTGCATAAGACCCATCGTCCAAAATTGTAAAGTGCAACTAGAACTGAAAAAGGGTAAAAAGAATACTACGTACTCGAACAAGCAGGAGGGTTTTTCAGCTATTTTCCCCTGATTTTCTTTTACTGTAAATACACATTAAATCATTACTATCTATTCTATGATTCTATGGTCACTCAAATATTGTCTCAACACTTCATGACTATGAAAACTGCTGATATACTTTTAGTCTGAAAATCCTTAATCACAAGCATGCCCGCAATAGACTACAGCCCACAGAAGTTCTTACGTGACATCTTATAAGTAATGCCACTAATTGCAATGAAGGTTATTTGAATTTAAAGGCAGTTGAAGACAGAACTTAAACCCAGCTTGGGTGTATCAGCACAACAGGAATCAAGGTAAGCAAAAAGCAGACCACAGGTATTATTAAATATTATGCTTACATGACTAAAAAAAAGTATTCTAAATATCACATTACAAGACATTTCAGAGGTAAGACAAGAAATGACAAATACACTTGAATCATGGCAGTCCCTCCCTAAGCAGCTTATTTGTTTGTTTAGTTTCAGGCACAATGGGAGCTTGGGCTAATTCAGGTTGCTTGTTACTACCTCATTATAAATACTAATTACTACTATTACTTACTAAACGTTTATTTGGGTTAACCTATAATGCAAGCCAAGATGCCTTTTCAAGTCTATCTCAGAAGCCCAGCAGGAACAGTCTCAATTCCAGAGTGCAAAGACAGTATTCTGTACAGACTTACTTCTCCTCCCTAAGAAGCACTACAGTTTCAGGGAGAATTCCAGTCATCTGGAACACAACAAATCCTTCAAAAGGATGCACTTGTTGCGCAAAATAATTCATCTGAGTCTCTGCCCACAGCAGCATGAGGATAACTCTCTGGAAGCAAATCCCTTCAAGGAGAGAAGGGAGAGTTGTGCTCCACTCTTCTCCCTTTAAAGTTATGGAGACTTTGGTTTAAGTTATGTTCGTAGTTTTGCAGTTAAGTTCAAAGGGCTTTGCAATCAGCTAATTAATCCTTGATATAGGAAAGTGACATGCTTGTTCATTTTGGATAGGTGTAAAATCAAGGAGGAGGATGAGCAAATTACTTAAGCCAAAAAAAAAAATACCATCCTATTTCAAGCCATCTCAAAACAAGGAAACCTAAAAGGTTCTTTAGCAAACAGCAGCATATCCACCAACAATAACCAGTGCATTCAGACCCTTCTGTAGTGACTTCATAGATAACATTTTGGTAATTCTTTTACCATTTCATACCATAAATGACTGACATCAGTACTAAAAGTGAGGCCTGAGAGCTGTACGCACCAGCAGGAAAAAAAAAGCAAAACACAAAACCAAAAGACAAAACCCAGTTGAATTATTCTGTAGACAGCAATACCAAGTGATTTCAATCCAACCAGCTTTTGTGCTTGTGAGCTCTGTGCTGCTTTAGCAAATCCGTGCCTGTGCCACAGCCAGCCATGTCTCCCAGCACACGCACTCTAATTCTCTCCCACATGAGAATTCTCACAGGTCATTTCAGGGAAAAAAAAAAAAGAAGAAGAAGAAAAAGATGAGGGCTTTTATTTTTTTTTTTTAAATGAGGATAAGGTTCGAAAAGGCCAGGTACACAAAACGAGCGATGTATTCAAGGAGCTTACACAGATAAGACTATTCATAACATTTTCAGGGACCTTGAACAGAGTATGTAGCAGCCTTATACAGCAAAGTAGGAAATGAGCGTGGAATAAAAAAGGCCTGGTTTCAATACTTAAGGAAAGAAAAAAAAATAACCATGCCTGGAAACACAGGAGACTGCAAAAGAGGAGAAAGACCATCTTCAATTTTAACAATCTGCTGTGAACAGGGGGAGGGAAAGAGCTCAAGGCTCAGACAAGGATTCTTGATGATAAATATTATAGCCACTGGTACCTGATGGTTCTACACAAGCTATCTAATCTACTCACACACCATCGCGCACTCTTGCATCATGAGCAGTGTTGTTTTATTCCATCTCTACCACATGTTGCTCTCAAAACCACATTACAAGAATTTCAAGAACCAGCTGAATGCAGCCACTGGAATAGAAGAGGAACATCTGACACTACCTGAAGAAAAAGACAAATTCTTTGAATATCATTAATCATATGAATCACAGAATAGTTTGGGTTAGAAGGAACCTTAAAGCTCAGCCAGTCCCAACCCCTGCCATGGGCAGGGATACCTTCCACTAGAAGCAGTGTCTCCAAGCCACATCCAACCTGGCCTTCAACACTGCCAGGGATGGGGCAGCCACAGCTTCTCTGGGCAACCTGGGCCAGCACCTCACCACCATCACAGGAAGGAACTTCTGATGAAAATCTCAATCTCCCCTCTGTCAGGTTAAAGCCATCCCCCCCCTTGTCCTGTCCCTACAGGCTCTGGTCAAAAGCCCCTCTCCAGATTTCTTGTCAGTCCCTTTAGGCACTGGAAGCTGCTCTAAGGTCTCCACAGAGCCTTCTCTCCCCAGGCTGAACAAGCCCAGCTCTTTCAGCCTGTCTCTAGAGCAAAGGTGCTCCAGCCCTCTGAGCATCAAAATGATCTGAGTTTGCATCAAAATGATTTGAGTTTGCATCAAAATGATTTGAGTTTGCATCAAAATTATCAATAGTTCTACCCCATCCTGCCAGGGAATCACCATCCAGCCACAGGTGAATCTATCCACAAGGATCCTAGTAGCATTTTTATGAAGACCATCTCCTTTTCACTTCTCAATGGGGAAAAAGCAGCTCTCCTGCTCTCCATCTTTTTATTCTCTAACATGACCCTTCTTTGCCTGTACTCCTTCATTATTTTTCTAGTGACAGAGAAACAGAATAGCCTTTTAGAAACTTCCAGCACTTGTAAGACGTAACTTCCACTCCTCATAACAGAGAACACTTAATCCTACAGCCTGTTCATGTGTTTGAAGTTCCAGACAGCCCTTTCTCATGGCTAGGAACAGAAGAACTACCCTCCTTGTGCAGAAACCTTTGTGACCATTGAGAAATGCCGTCTATCTACTGAAGACATCTGCTGAAGGTGGAAACTACTCACTGATTAAATTCAGTTTGTAGCATCACAATTTCCTAAATTATTTCACCACAGAGGGCTGGTGAGAACAATAGCTCTGTGCTGAGCCACATGCATCATTCTGCAGGTTAAGAGAGAACCCGTTTAGTGCTCTAAATCTCATTATAACTTGCTGATCAGGATGTAAAATACGCACTTATCTCTGAGCTGAAGCCTTTTAAACAGCTTGAAACAAACTCAGCTCTTCTGTCTTCAAGTAGCAGTTGTTTCTTATTCCTTGCACTTCAGGAGGCCTATCTGAAGAACTCTCTTGGTAAACAAATTAAAATTATATTGCTATATTAAATTTAGACAATTTAAACCAAAATCTAAACACTGCAGACCAACTGTTTAAAGAGTAAATGCAGATACAAGGGGGTCAAATACCGGACTGCCAAATTTCCCTGTGGTGAGCTGGACAAGCCTGTGCTCATCCATGAAATGGGAATATTTTCCTATTTCCCAGAGATGGTGCTTACACATGTAAAAAGTCCCCAGGAGTCTCTGGACAGTGAAGGGCTTTGTTACAACAAGCAGGAGTTCTCAAAGGTGCATGAATCTGCAGCAAGCCATGACTCCAGGGGCAGATGGAGTGGCACAATAGCCCTGACAGCACTCCACTGCAAAACACCCAACTCCAGCAACTCGAGTGGGTTTAGTATCAAAGTTTCCCCTGTCATCAGACTAACGGGCAGCACAGAGGGAAGAAAACATTTCCAGGCTAGTATTCTTTGGGGGTTTTGTTGCTTTTTTTAAATTTTAATGGCTGTTCTGTGTATTTTACCCTTGCACTTTAAATCTCTGCAATGAAATCAAAATCTTGTTTAACTAAATTTGTTTAAACTGTTTTTACAGACCCCAAAGAGTTTATTTCCAGCTTCACAGTTGCACGTGAAATGTATGAATTACGGAATGCAGGCATTTTCCAGCATCCAGGAGGAAACCCAAGAGTAAAAGCACATTTCTTGTTTTTAAAATACCTCCTTAAAAAACCTTCAGAAGTAATTTAATGCTGTTTTCAAGAAGTCCGCGGTATCTCTGTAATCATACATTCTGTGGCAAGAGCAGGAATTCAGGAATCCAGCTCTCCTTGCACGTAGCACCACGCACGCACACCTATAAGCAAGTCAACAACCGCAGCAACAAGCAGGGCTGTGCTAAGTTTGGGCACTAAGGCTGCAGTTCTTCTGGAGGCCATCACCAGCAACGTGTTACTGCTTTTTTAGCAATGTGCACACATGCTCAACCTCCCAAACCAGCTTCTCTCTTCCTGCCCTTTGACTGGATAATGCTTCTGCCTGGCAGGACTTTGTCATCAATCTTTCCGCACCCCAAAACAAGAACCCCAGTGCAGTCACCACCCCACCTAAAAAGCGCACCACATTCTCCACGAGCCAGGATATAAAAACAATGTTTACTCTCATTCTGCACTGGCCCAGCCCTGCTGACCTGGCCTGACCACTCCATGACATTGCACCACCTCCCTAAACCAAATGGCAAAACCTTTGCTCCCCATCTTCCACGCTTACCCCAGCTTCCCCAAATTGGACTCGCTGCACATCCCCATCCAACATCTCCATCCTTGCTCCTTTAGTCTCAATCAGAAGCACAAGCACAACTGCAAACCCTAATTTGATGGCTCTTTGCAGGCGCCAACAACTCCTGAGTGCCACTTCAAGGACCACTTCCATCAAGGGCCCCACAGTAGAATCATAGAATCACAGAATAGTTTGGGTTGGAAAGTAATTTAAGGTCATCTAGTTCCAACCCCCTGCCATGGGCAGGGACACCTTCCACTAGACCAGGTCGCCCAAAGCCCCATTGAAACTGGTCTTGAGCACTGACAGGCATAGAGCAATAATCGATCCACATTCAGCAGCAGGAGTTTAATTGCCTTCACGTTGTCAAATACCCCGTTCTACAGCAGCATGCATACTGCGAGCATATGCATGCCACAGTTGGAGAAACTTTGCTCTAAAGAACGAAAGCCATCAGATGCCTGTCATCAGAGCTACTTGTCAGTGACGCAGAGAACACCGGAGCCAAGCCTCTGGGGTTTTGCTGGCAAATTCAAGGAAAGTTTCACCCAATTTAATAAATCCATATATACAGACAGAGCAGTTAAGTCCACCAGGTACTTGAGAATAACCTGTCAAGTGCCTTTTACCTTTCACCAACACCTGCCACTTGGACTAATTACCCAATAGCTGTGATTCTGCTTTATTCACCTGGAAAAAAAAAAAAAAAAAAGAGTGCAAAAATTGGAATACTTTTTTGCCTTGCAGGGGCATTGCAAAAAGTAGCCAATACTTGTGTGACACTCCACTCGTATCAAAAATGAATGTCACAAAGCAGCTTATCACCTAAAAGCATCAGAAGAAAATTGCGTAGGTTGCAAAATCAAGCACTAAAAAATATACAGTAACAGATTTATGATCATATGTGCAGCCTTAATCCGTTCCACTTTGTTAGTCCAACCCATACAGTGAATAAGTCAGAGAATCTATGGAAAAACCTCCTGTGGCTACAAAATTGTAATTACAGTTGCATCTGGTTTCCCTAACTTTTGAATGCCCAGCTTTACAAACAAAATAGCTTTTGAATTTAATGGAAATTCCCAGGTTTTGATGCTAGTCTGCAAAATCAAATTGTGCTTTTTTTTGTTATGCTGTACTGAAATATCTTATCCACAACAATATCAGAGAAATATAGCACATTATGTCACATGGAAACAGATGTAATTAATCGTTTAGATAGTTTATTTTCCCATTTTCACTGTACTTGAAAAATAAACTAAAGTATATTTACTATATAGTTATTTTCCATACAGTGACCTTCGTATATACAGTATTGTTCCCATTTCCAAAAACAAAAGCCAAATAAAATCAGGCTAAATGCTATTTTCAATGTCATTTTTAAATTCATTAAAGCTTTTCTTTTCATTTATTTTGGGCCATCAAAGGGATTATCATCATTGTGTCTTCAGAAACACAGAACTTTACGCCAACTCCATCAAGTCTGGGTGAACTGTTTTAAAGGTTACAGCCATAACTATTAACCTGTCAGAGAAGCGCTGGGATACCACAACTTCCACTATGCCTTCAGCAGATATTCCACTGAAGACAAGCTGATTACAGTAAAACACGAATCTGGGAATGCGAATTCAGAAACCCAGGGGAAAAAAAAAAATCACCTACCAGTTTTTTCACAAAGAATATTTAAAAAAGACCTCCGTAGAAAAATATTTGCTGGACAACAGAATACAGCTGAAAAAGTACCAAGAAAGCTTGCAAACAGTATAAATACAAAACATATTCTAAAACGTTGGGGTTTCATAACCTTAATTTAAAATAAAGCAAGAGTTATATGCTGCCAAAGGCCTTATTTCAGGCCTTATTCCTACCCTGTGAGTCAGAGGCCCACATAACATAGTGTTTTACCTGATCCTTCACCAGCAGCTCTCACTTATTCCATAAACCAACATTCTTAAAATGACATTTGGCGACACAGATGTATTGTACACATCGGTTCCATTCCAAGAAATTCTAACTATTCATATAATAGCAAATTAGGCTTCACCTTAATTACATTTCAAGACATGCTGGGACTTTGTGCTCAATTTTGCAGATCATTACAAAATTTTACGAAAGCTGAGATATAAGAACATTGTAACATTTGTAAATGCCAAAATGTCATACCCTTAACAACAGCATGCATGCAGTATTTCATTTTGAAATTTTAATTTTTGAATTTCATTTCTGCTCCAGTGGAAGGTGTCCGTGCCCAGGGCAGGGGGTTGGAACTGGATGAGCTTTAAGGTCCCTTCCAACATAAACCATCCTGTGATTCTATGATGATTATTAAATTTGAACATCTAAATTGTATAAGAATGCAGCCTGATCTACTGGTTTCTGCTATAAATGTTTCCAAGGTGTCCAGTTATAATTCCTTCAATCCTACCGCAGCATCTTCCATCATTAAAAAAATACTTGTCTGGTATTCACCCCTCAGCTGAGCACCATTTGCAACTGGAGCATGGAGGAAAGTCTGATGAACTCATCCTGCCAAGCTTTCCTGTGAACACTCTGCTTGGAAATCTCTGCTCATAAAAAAGAAGCAGGTAACATAACTGCCAGCTGTTTACAGAATCAGTGGGAAGACCCAGAACTCATCTTCTCAGCAATCACATTTAACAAAGGTGTGAAAGACAAAGGGATGGAGCTTACACACCCAGTCTACAACAGGTTTAACTCTAGGTAGCTGTTTATTTTCATGCACAATTTTTCCAGTAGGATTTAAAATAACTGGTCACAGGCATGTGTCAAAATCCTTTTCAGGTTAGTCAGACTTTTGTTAAAAAGAAAAACAAAACAACTTCAAAGACAGAGGCTGACTAGTGCTTCCACTGAAGAGTTCATCTCTCAGCTTACTCAAGGTCTCTGAAGTATATTGATAAAACCAGATGCAAAGTCTCAGATTAACAGCAAAATAAGGGCTGCAGGGGAGAGAAGAAGAGGAGGAGGATAGGTAGCAACTATGCTATTCACAAGAAATAAGAAGGAAGTGAAATTACACAGTCCAAGCTGAAAGATTTCTTGTACAATTTACACATTAATGTGATTTGACGGTCTGAAAAGCTCAGGGCTTTTCCCTTCTGTTTCCTCAATCCACCAGTTATACAATGTTAAGAGGAAAGGAAAATAAAACAGAAAAATATATTCAGTTTTCACTGTTAAACTCTTAGTGCACTTTTATTGAAAAAAATGCACCACTATTTTTTTATTATTCTTATTGAAACATCAAATACTGTTCTGAAACCTTCTGGACAGGGGATTGCCAGGCTGTGGGTTGGAATCTCTCCCCCCTTCTGAGGCCCTTATTTCCAAAGACGGCACATGCTACACACAGGAGAAAACACTAAGAATGTAACTTTATCAATGCCTAACCATTTCAATATGTGTGACACCATTTAATACCATTTGATCCTAGGGTAGTGTTGTGATCTAAACTTATCCCTCCGTTCACGATCAGGACCTGAATTCCACATCTGTGGGAAAGCTACTGATTTGTTTGGGTTTAAAACAGTTCTTCATTCATAGTTTCATCATACAAATACAAGAAACAAGCCTACTTCTTGCCTTGCCTGGCATATTGCCTTATTTTTGAAGTCGTCACACTCTGAAAATCCAAAAAAATGGAACTCTTGGGATTTCAGATGTCACATTAAAAAGGGAAGAGAGAGCAAATAAGCCAAAAAGACACTGTTTAAAGTTTGTTTCATAGCATAATTCATTATAAATAATTAAAAATAAACACAAACTAAACATAAATAGCTCAAAATATATATTTTAGTGATTTGTGTTCCAAAAAGGCCAGTTGCAGGATTAGCCTTGACTGGAACATTTCTGACACCTGTTTAAAACAGGACCTAACACTTGAGGGGTTTTTTTCTCTGCAGAAAAACACATCTATGCCCCTCCACTAATAGCTTTAAGAAGCTGACAATTTGTGGATCCTTAGAGCAAAATATGAATACTATTGAGTTCACTAACCAAGGCAAGCTAGCAAACTGCTGACTTACATATACACTGCCTTGTTTTCCTTTCCTAGATCACCTTCCCGTAACTCAGCAACTTGCATCGCCTTCACTAAATCACAGCAAATCTCTGCGCAGACACACGCTGGTTTAAACACAACTGCCAGGACAGCTTGCCTCAGCTTACAGAACATTATAAACCAGTAAGCAGGTTTAAACAGATTTAAGAATATCTATGTGCAGATTTACCTAAATTGGTTAATAAAACTACCTAGTTTAGGCCTCACAACCTCATTCCACGGACCCGAGCACTTGGGTGAGGCTTGTGCACAAAAAATCCATCTCCACTTTTTCCCCCCACTCACCCAAGGGCATCTAAGGGAAACATCCTGCTGCTCCTTGTGCTGAGATGTGTTGGAGTTGCTTCCCAGTCAATTAGGTCAACTACATGAGAACCTACCTATCTTTTCAGAGGAAACAGTAGGAATGGTATTGCAGGATTATCAGCGCAGAGGCTATTTAGCCTGCATTTTCCCTGCGGAGCATACTGGCACCAGCCCAAAGCCAAGTGAAGCCTAGTTTCTAACCTACATTCCCAGCCTGGTAAACTAGTTCAGGCTTAAAGAACCTCCAAACCAGTTCAGCAGTTTTGGGTTGGTTTTTTTTTTTTTCTTTTGTAAATGACAGGAGCCCAGGTAAAGTGCATGGTGCTGACACATCCTTTATACCTAGACCAGGCCTCTGAGTCCTTTAGAATTTGTCCCACAGCAAAGCCGCAGCATTTCAAATGGTCAGACTTTATACGGAGATGCTGCCATAGTGGTAAAAACCTGTTCTGCATCACCCTGACTCACATGTGCAAGGCTAGGTATGCAAAGAGTTGAAGCCATTTACAAGCAAGCCATAATTTTTAATATTGCAGCTACAGGCAAACATCCTATTCCAGATCCTGCTGCGCTGGGGGAAGAGGTTAAAGCCCTTAGCTGTTCTCAGACCGATGAGCAGAGCTGCTCCTGTGCATCCTCCCTCACCCACTGTGGCTCTGAGGGGCTGAATCAGCCCTGGCAGTGGGTTCAGCCCAGCTTCAGCAGCACAACAGCAGGCAGTCAGCTCCCTGAAGACGATAAAGCACAGGTTCGCTGCAACATTATTAAAAATAAACCCCAAATCTCCATATTTAGGTTGTTCATATACTGTGACTACTGCTGACCATCACCAGCCAGCTGCTTCCCCTTCACAACTCCGTTCCGCTACCTCTAGATTTAAGCTGGAAGTTTTGGGAAGTGGAGTGCACTTTCTCTCCATTTTTGCCTCAGTCCTATTCCACTGCAAACCCAGCCCATGCCTGGGGTTCCTGGATGCTGCAGCAATACAAATAACAGAGAACCACCAATGAAAAATAGCTTATTTGTATCTGCCAGCAATTAAAGCTCCTATGTAGAAGCGGTGGCCACATGCTATGGGGTATTGCACACCACGTTGGCCTTTCAGGAATACCTGCGTAAAATATTTATCTGTTAGTCCAAGCCCTTCCTGCTTAAAATCTTGTCTTTAAAGGCAGAATCCAACTTTAAAAACTACTTTTTTCATGCCTTTGATCAAAGAGATAAGACTCATGCTTCAAAGAAACAGTCAACCGAGCAAAACAAGAATAACTTGTCATATAAATAGTTTCCTTATACAAAATACACTGTTTTTCAGCTGGCAAACTATTTATGTATGAGAAGGGATATTTTTAGTAGTAGCACTCACACCTTCATTTCTAACAATCCTTGCAAAGTCTCATGCAAATTACCCCCCTCAGATTAACAAGCAACAAGGTGCTGATCTCCAGCAGATATGTTCCTTGAAAAATATGCTTCTATAATTAAGCTTAATTATCCTCAAGGCTTCAAATGTTCCTAGCAGCCCACCCAACAACCCCACCAAGAGACCCAAGACAAGTCAACAGTGGGCACAATGTTCCCAAATACAGACTTTTACAACAGCAGAATGACAGTGACACTGCTCCAATAAATCTACAGTGGAAGTGTATGACTAATTGTATGAATTAGTCATGCAGTTGTGAGCATGTGTTGTAGCATTATCTGAGGGCAAGGCTTGGGGAAAACACGCAAAAAATCAAAGTTGGCCCGTAGAGAATACAAAGTAAAGGCTTGCCTTCTGAAGAGCCAAACCTCCACTTGCATCTCAGGAAGCCTATTTGTTTTGGAAGCAAGGATTTGTGCTGCCATATTGTTTGGCAACATGTTTCAAACAACAGATACCCATCTTGAGCAAATAAGTTGAGATTTAATATTTCATCGTGTCTATCGGCTTGGAGCCAGGTGCAGTACTGCCAAAGTTACTACTGTTTTATTATCTACCATCAAGAGCTGTTTGTCCCCTTAAGTGGCAACTTGAACTTTAATCATTTTCACAAAACGGCTCTGCAAAGCTGAGGATACTACACCACTTTCCAAGCTTCCCTGTAAATTTGTGGCTTTGTATCCAAGTTTTCCTGGTTTATAACATTTCCCTCCTTCCTCCACTGCAAGAGGTCCAGGTACACATACTACAGTTGTACCACATACTACATGTACTTCCATACATACCTGTATTTTTTACTTTCTCATGTGTAAAAAAAGCCAACAGCCACAGCATAGAGTTCAGAACACATACACGTTTACTGAAACATTCTGCAAGCAGAAGATCACAACCTCCAAACTGCAATGGGACACCACATTTCCAGACAAGTACATGAAGCATCTTCTTCATATACATTTACCATCTTGCTGCCAGAACTCAGCAGGTACATTACTCCTTATATATATAGACACACACAGCTCTTACACACACACACACATATATGTATATCCTGCCAGCCCACACAAACCCACTCTTTTTTTTCCTCAGTCTAAACCAGCAACATGAAGAACACAGGCCATGAGACAGGGTGAAGAACACACAAGCACCACCCACATGAGTCCAAATTTCCAGTTTTAATACACTTTGCTGTGTCACTCTTTTTTTTGGCTATGCCGTATGTGGGTAGTGAACATTCGATAGCTACTGTACGCTGATTAAGCTCCCAGCAGAAGCAAGCAGCAGCCCTAGCCAGTGCTCCACACCTTACCACCTTTGCAAACATGCTCTTTTGGGTGCAAAAGGCATTGGAAGATCGTTACCCAACACATACAACCCAGTTCTCAGCCACTGAAAGGTCAAAACGCACCTCGGAAACTAGAGGGCTCAAGCGTGTCTAGCAACCTACATCGGAAGGAAGCAGCCTTTCCACAAACAGATTTTTCTACCACTAAATGTCATATTCCAGGGGCCAGAGCCCCACCACTGCACAAACCAGAGCTACCACTTGCATATGCACCACCAGGTACTCAGGATTATTCACAATCGGGTGCTGGTCCATGCCTCTAAGAGAGAAATTAAGTAAATTTAGGGCAAGCACTCTGCCAGAAGCAGTGAGATAGACACTAGCTTCACCACCATCCTCCTGCAGAACCTCCCAAACCTGGGAGCTCAGACACCACTCAGGAAGCCCAGTTCCCCACACACGCTGCCTGACAACCCGGCTGTTCCCTGATTCGATGGCCCCAAAACCCACCCGGTACCTCACGGCCACCTCCACCTTTCCCTGACAGCCGCACC
The DNA here is from genome assembly GCA_032466535.1 of Forpus xanthops. NCBI lineage: Eukaryota > Metazoa > Chordata > Aves > Psittaciformes > Psittacidae > Forpus > Forpus xanthops. The sequence goes on along the minus strand of JASSUY010015611.1, from coordinate 610 downwards.
GCTGCCTTAGCCCTGAACTTACTTGCCTCCTCTGACAACCAGAACCTCCCTGCCGTGGCTGGGGGTGGTTTTGGGGACCACAGACACATACACAGAGGGGGGGGGACATGCGATGCCACATCGCAGACAAAGAGCTGTCACCTAAATCACCACTAAACGAAGCGTCCTCGCTGCCCGGGGAAGTCCGCGGGTACCCGCAGGCCCAGCCGCGGCTCCGCTGCCTCCCCTCAGCCATCTTCCAGCCGGGAAGAAGCTGGGGGGGGCGAGAAGCGAAAAAAACTGCTTTTTCACTTTTGTAATCAACTTTACATTAATAAGGGGTGAGGGGTTATAAAGGAAACGGAGGGCTGGGATTCCGCTGCCCCGGGCGGGAGGGGTTCTCCGCGCACGGTCCCCCGGGGCGGCCCTCTCAGCCCTCCGTGAGGGAAGGAGGGCAGGCGAGGGGAGAGAGAAGGGGGGAGGCCTCGGCGCCCCTCTGCTCTCCGCCCGCCGCCATGGCAGCCCCGGGGCGGGGGGCCGAGCCGTCCCCCATGACAGCTGCACCTCCCCACAGGCCAGGGGCTACGGCGGGGGCTGGGGGCGGCGTGCCGACCCCTCCAGACACACCCCC